>CAUYPK010018436.1:0-19788 GCA_963574355.1 Loris lydekkerianus
GAGAAATAGAGAGCAAAAATGGATCATTCTTTGAGAGAGCTCTGGGATAATTCAAAGAAATTGAATTCAAAGAAATATCCACCTCATTGGAATCCCTGAAAGTGTTGAAGTGGCTTTGCAAGGCACAGAGGCCCATCTCCATGAAATTAATAAAGGGAATTTTCCAGACATGCCAAGAGATTCTAAAATTCAGACAGCAGACAATTTCAGAACCCCAGCACAACTCGAACCAAATAAAACATCTCCCAGGCACATCATAATTAACTTCACTAAAGTTAATCTGAAGGAGAAAATTCTGAAAGTAGTCAGATGTAAGAAAACCATTACCTATAAAGGGAAGAATATTAGAATGACTGCAGATCTCTCTGCTGAAACCTTTCAAGCCAGAAGAGGGTGGTCATTGACTTTCAATCTCCTAAAACAAAAATCTTTTAATGACGTTCATATGTTGAAGAAATTTGTCATAACCAAACCAGCTCGTCCAGATATTCACAGACCTATCCTCCATAATGACTAGCCCAATCCTCTACCACAAAATTAAACACACTTAGAAACTTTTGATCCAACTGCAACTTCCAAAGTGGCAAAAGGATTAAAAATGTCCATTGGACTTTTGAAAAACTCAATATCCCAAATTTTATTTATTTGTAGAGACAGAGTTTCACTTTATCCTTGGTAGAGTGTTGAGGCATCACAGCTCACAGCAACCTCCAGCTCGTAGACTTAGGTGATTGTCTTGACTCAGCCTCCCCAGCAGCTGGGACTACAGGTGCCTGCCACAACCCGTGGCTATTGTTCATTGCAGTTTGGCCGGGGCCTGGTTTGAACCTGCCACCCTCGGTATATGGGGTCAGCGTCATACTCACTGATCCACAGGTGCCACCCAACCCAAAATTTTACCAGACTTATCTATATTCTCCATTAATGTGAACAGCTTAAACTGTCTTCTAAAGAGGCACAGGTTAGCTGATTGGATACAAAAACTTAGGCCAGATATTTGCTGCATACAAGAATTTCATCTTACCTTAAAAGATAAATATAGACTCAGGGTGAAAGGATGGTTGTCTATATCTCAGGCAAATGATATCAGAAAAAAGCAGGTGTTGCAATTCTATTTGCAGATACAATAGGCTTTAAACCAACAAAAGTAAGGAAGGATAAGAATGGCCACTTCATATTTGTTAAGGGTAATACTCAATATGACAAGATTTCAATTATTAATATTTATGCACCCAACAAAAATGTGCCTCAATTTATAAGAGAAACTCTAGCAGACATGAGCAACTTGATTTCCTCCAGGTCCATAATAGTAGGAGATTTTAACACTCCTGTGGAAGTGTTGGATAGATCCTCCAATAAGAAGCTGAACAAAGAAATTTTAGATTTAAACCTAATCATCCAACATTTGGATTTAGCAGACATCTACAGAACATTTCATCCCAACAAAACAGAATACACATATCTGTCATTAGGCCATGGAACATACTCCAAAATTGATCACATGTTAGGTCACAAGTCTAACGTCAGTAAATTAATAGAAATGGAAATGATTCCCTGCATCTTCCCGGACCCCCATGGAATAAAAGTTGAACTCAGGAACAACAGAATCAATCTGCATACTCGTACAAAAACATGGAAGTTAAATAACCTTATGCTGAATTATAGCTGGGTGATAGATGAGATTAAGAAGGATATCGCCAATTTTTTTGAACAAAATAACAATGAAGACACGAATTATCACAACATCAGGGATACCATAAAGGTAGTCCAAAGGGGGAAATTTATAGAACTGCAAGCCTACCTCAACAGAATGGAAAGAGAGGAAGTTAAAAACATAATGGGACATCTCAAGCAACTGGAAAGGGAAGAGCATTCCAACCACAAACGCAGTAGAAGAAAAGAAATAACCGAAATTAGAGCTGAATTAAATGAAATTGAAAACAAAAGAATTATATAACAGATCAATAAATCAAAAGGTTGGTTTTTTGAAAAGATCAATAAAATAGATAAACCTTTGGCTAACCTAGCCAGAAAAAAAGAGTAAAGTCTCTAATTTCATCAATCAGAAATGACAATGACAAAATAACAACAGACTCCTTAGAAATTAAAAAAAATCCTTAATGAATATTATAAGAAACTTTATTCTCAGAAATATGAAAATCTGAAGGAAATCAACCAATACTTGGAAACATGTCACCTTCCAAGACTTAGCCAGAATCAACTGGAAACATTGAAAAGGTCTATATCAAGTTCTGAAACAGCATCAACCATACAAAATCTCCCAAAAAAGAAAATCCCGGGACCAGAGGGCTTCACGTCAGAATTCTACCAAACCTTTAAAAAGGAACTAGTACCTATATTACTCAACCTGTTCCAAAATATAGAAAAAGAAAGAATAATACCCACCATGTTCTATGAAGCAAGTATCACCCTGATCCCCAAACTGGGAAATGACTAAACAAGAGAAGAAAATTATAGAGGAGGATGGGCGGAGGGAGGGTGATTGGGGGGATTACACCTACAGTGCATCTTACAAGGGTACATGTGAAACTTAGTAAATGTGGGATAAAATGTCTTAACATAATAACTAAGAAAATGCCAAAAAGGCTATGTTAACCAGTGTGATGAAAACAAGTCAAATGTTCTGTAAAACCGGTGTATGGGTCCCCAGGATCACTTTAATGTACATAGCTATGATTTAATAATAATAAAAAAATGCCAACAACAACAACAAAAAAGAAAAATTCAGGCACCATGAATAACCAAAATAGAGAAAAACCTTAAAGGGAACATCAAGCAATTTTTAGAGATGACTTCTCTACAAAGAATTAATGGATTTGATAGAAAGGGAATTTCAAAATATGGAAGATTGAGACAATAAGTGAATTGGATAGAAATAGAAAGAATCAAAATTCAGACAAGAGATACGTAGAATGTCGAAAAGATATGGATGAGCTTAAAGAAATGCAGGAGACGCCCATGCCCCTCACCTGCTAGGCCTCTGCACTCCCGCACTGGACAGGGACTAAGCCAGCAACCACGCAGCCAAGTCATCCTTGCATGCCTGGGCCAGGGACTCTGCCAGTAACTGTGCAGCTGCGAGCCTGCCGAGCCTCCACATGCCAACCCTGGCCAAAGATTCTGCCTACAACCAAACGCCCTGTCCTCTCCATGCCTGCCAATGCACACCCCAGTTAGTGACTCTGTTAGTAACCACATGGCACCATCCCCATTCTGCCTCCACACACCCGCCCTTGCAAGGGACTCCACTGGCAACTTTGCGGCCCCATCCCCGCTGGGCCTCCACACACTCACCCCATCCTGGGTCTCTGCTGGCAACCAGGCAGCCTAGCCACTTATGCCTGCCTGGCCAGGGACTCCACTGGCAACCACGCAGCCCTGTGCCCTGCACCCACCAGGCTTCTGCATGGCTGTCCTGGCCAGGGACTTCGCTGACAACCACATTGCCTTGCACTTGTGCCCGCTCTGGCCAGGGACTCCACTGGCAACCTTGTGGCCTTACGCTCTGTGCCTGCCAGATTTTCCTCCCCCTCCACTCCAGGAACCCCACTGGCAATCATGCAGGCCAGTGCCCTGCACCCGCAGGGCCGCTGTACCCCTGCCTCCATCAGGGACTCTACTGGAAACCACACGGTCTCACCCCCCACACCCTGTCCCCACCGGGCCTCTGCAAGCCCAAACCAGCAAGGGACTGCACCAGTAACTGGGAAGCCTCACGCCTTGCACCCACCAGGACTCTGCCTACCTGGCCAGGAACTCCGGGAGCTGTGGGACAAGTGCCCTCCCTCCAGAGACCTCCCTGTCTCTGCACAGAGCCCTCCTCCTGGCCAGAAACTTCTGGAGCCCCAGGCAATCTGTGCCAAAGATACCGGGCACCAGGTACTCCAAACCGTGTACACCATCCCCTGCCCTGTTGCTTGATCCAGGTGTGCCGCACTCTGGAGCTGCTCCCACAGCCAGAACTCTCTGGCTGGGGCAGTCACAGAAAAAATATACAGGGTCACTCCCTACAAAATCCAGCAACAATAGAGTGATCCCGCTGGGGTCTAATCTTGGAGACACACCTTTCCATCTCTGAGGACGGCCAGAGGCAATGGTGAAAAACAGTAATGGGGTGGAATCAATGGAAAAACTCCAGCAACATATATAATCAGAGTAGATCAACTCCCCCAAGGGACAACAAAGCAGACACAGCACAAGATCCCATGCATAAACAAATGCGTGAGATGTCAGAAATCAAATTCAGAATCTGGATAGCAAATAAGATCGGATTAGAATTTCAAGCAGCAATCCAATATATATCTCAAGAATTCAATGAATTCAAAGACAAAATGACCAAAGATTTTTGACACATTGAGACAAGAAGTTACAACCCTAAAAGATCTGAGAAATACAGTAGAATCCCTCAGTAACAGAATCGAGCAAGCAGAAGAAAGGATTTCTGACATTGAAGACAAAGCTTTCAAACGCTCCTCAACTTTCAAAGAGGAAGAGTAATGGAGGGCAAAAACTGATCACTCTCACAGAGAGCTCTGGGATAATCAGAAGAAAACCAATATTCACTTTATAGGGATCCCCGAAAGTGATGAAGTGGCTTTACAAGGCACAGAGTCTCTTCTATATAAGATTATGAAAGAGAACTTTCCAGACATGACAAGAGATTCTGAAATCAGATAGCAGACAGTTTCAGAACTCCAGCATGACTCAACCAAAATAAGACATCCCCTGGACACATCATAATCAATTTCACTAAAATTAATATGAAGGAGAAAATTCTGAAAGCAGCCAGACGTAAGAAAACCATAACCTACAAAGGGAAAAATGTTAGGATAACTGCAGATGTCACTGCTGAAACTTTTCAAGCTAGAAGAGGATGGTCATCGACTTTTAATCTCCTAAAACAAAATAACTTACAACCTAGGATTCTGTATCCAGCTAAACTGAGTTTCATTTATAATGGAGAAAATAAATGCTTTATAAATGCTTTAATGACATTCAAATGTTGAAGAAATTTTCCATAACTAAACCAATGCTCCAGGATATTTTCAGACCTATCCTCCATAATGACCAGTGTAATCCTCCACCACAGAAGTAAATTCACCCAGAAACTTTTGATCAAATTCCAACTAACACAGTCACAAAGGGATTAAAAATGTCCACCGGATTTTTGAAAGGCTTATCAATATTCTCAATTAATTTTGAATGTTTTAAATTGTCCAGTAAAGAGGCATAATTTGGCTGACTGGATACAAAAACTCAGACCAGATATCTGCTGCATACAAGAATCTCTTCTTACCTTAAAAGATAAATATAGACTCAAGGTGAAGGGACAGTCATCGATATTCCAGGCAAATGAAAAGCAGAAAAAAGCAAAAAGCAGGTTTTGTAATCCTATTTGCAGATACCCAGGCTTTAAACCAACCAAAATAAGGAAGAATTAGCATGAGCACTTCGTATTTGTTAAAGGTAATACTCATAATGATGAGATTTCAATTACTAATATTTATGCACCCAACCAGAATCCACCTCAATTTATAAGAGAAACTCTAACTGACATGAGCAACTTGATTTCCTCCATGTCCATAGTATTGGGAGATTTTAACACTCCTTTTGCAGTGTTGGATAGATCCTCCAAAAGAAGCTAAGGAAAGAAATTTTAGATTTAAATTTAACCATTCAAAATCTAGATTTAACTGACATCTACAGAACACTTCATTCCAACAAAACTTAATATACATTCTTCTCATCAGCCCACGGAACATACTCCTAAATCAATCACATCCTAGGTCACAAGTCTAATTTCAGCAAATTTAAAAAAATAGAAATTATTCCTTGCATCTTCTCAGACCATCATGGAGTAAAAGTTGAACTCAGTAACAACAGGAATCTGCATACTCATACAAAATCATGGAAGCTAAATAACTTTATGCTGAAGGATAGATGGGTCATAGACGAGATTAAGAAGGACATACCAAATTTTTGGAACAAAACTACAATGAAGACAGGAATTACCAGAATCTGGGATACTGCAAATGCAGTCCTAAGAGGCATATTTATAACACTGCAAGCCTTAAAGGGAGGAAGTTAACAACGTAATGGGACATCTCAAGCAACTGGAGAAGGAAGTACATTTCAACCCTAAACCCAACTGAAGAAAAGAAATAACCAAACTTAGAGCAGAATTAAATGAAATTGAAAACAAAAGAATTATACAACAGGTCAATAAATCAAAAAGTTGTTTTTTTGAAAAGGTCAATAAAACAGATAAACCTTTGGCTTACCTAACCAGGAAAAAAAGAGTAAAATCTCAAATTTCATCAATTGGAAATGGTAAAGATGAAATAACAATAGACCTCTAGGAATTCAAAAAATCCTTAATGAATATTACAAGAAACTTTACTCCCATCTATAGCACAAGAATATGGGGTAAGGGCCAAGGAAAGGGAGGGAAGGGGGGAGGAGTTTCGGTTGGAGGGAGGGTAATTAGTGGGTCCACACCTATGGTGCATCTTAGAATGGGTACAGGCAAAACTCACTAAATGCAGAATAAAATGTGTACATACAATAACTAAGAAAATGCCATGAAGTCTATGTTAAACAGTTTGATGAACTGCTTCAGATTGTATATGAAAGCAGCACATTGTACCCCTTGACTGCATTAAGAGGTACACAGCTATGATTTAATAATAATTAAAAAAAAAAAAGGAATGAAGGAGACAATCAGGGAATGTAAAAAAAGCAAAAGAATGTTCAAAATAGATTAAACCACAGAGAAGAAAGAACATCAGAGTTAGAGGATAAAGTCTTTGAGTTAACACAGGTAGTTACAGAGTCAGAAAAGAAGAGAAATAAAGCAGAACAGACATTTAGAGAACTTAGAGACACCATGAACCATTCAAACATATAGATAGTACAAATCCCTGAAGGGGAAGAAGATTGTCCCAAAGGTGTGGAGAGCTGACATTACAGCATCTATATATAAAAAAAGGAGGGGCCAAGTACCATTATCTGTACTAACATGATTTAAGTTTCTGTTTCTCTGAAAGCACTAGGATTCTTATAAATCACATGGTAGTTGTGTACTGTTAGGTTGCCTGGAGACCTTGTGACGACAGCCTGAAGCTCCTCCTGCATTTTGCTGCCTATATTTATTCTGGAAAGTGTTACAATAAATGAGACTTGATCAGACTCCTGTCTTGTCTCCATTCTTCGTGCCCCTTGCCCCTTCTCATTCTCACTCCCTCCTCCAGGTATCCCTGATCGACTGACCCGCGGGTCGGGTTACAAAGGTATGGAAGCCCCACTGAAGACTATCATGAATGAAAAGTTACCAAGTTCTACTAAAGACCCCGGCACACTCAGATGGACATTGAATCCCAGGTCATTTCTGACAGAACCTCTCCAAGACACACTTTAATGAACCTGTTCAAAGTGAAGATGAAGGAGAAAATTCTGCAAACAGCTAGGAATAAGTGCCAATTGACCTACAAGGGCATAGCCTTTAGATTGACAGCAAACTTTTCAATTGAAACTTTCTAAGCCAGAAGAGCATGTTCATCCACCTTCAATATCCTTAAACTAAATAATTTTCAGCCCAGAATCCTGTATCCTTCAAAACTTAGTTTCAAAATTGATGGAGAAATCAAATCCTTTGCAGATATACAAGCACTGAGGAAATTTGCCACAGCAAGACCAGCTCTACAGGAAATAGTTGGGCCTATTCTCAATACTGCAGACCACAATGGACCACTGCCAAAGTAAACACTTAAAGCCAAAGACCAGAGCATAGCTTCCACAGTGGCACAAAGGATAAAACTACACACAAACTACATCATAATAAGATGAATAGAATTCTACCACACTTATTAATACTCTCAATGAATGTCAATGGATTGAATTCCCCATTGAAGAGGCACAGGCTGGCTCATTGGATATAAAAACATAAACCATCCATATGCTGTCTCCAGGAGACAATAGTCCTCAAGATTCAGGGTTACAGGATGGAAAACAGTGTTTCATGCAAATGGAAATCAGAATAAAGGAAGGGTTGCAATATTATTCTCACAAGTGGATTCAAAGCAACTTTAGTTAGGAAAGACAAAGAAGGGAGGCAGAGATGATGGCGGATGGGATGGATGTTTGGCCCATCTCTCCCAAATCATCAGGTGGCAGCGAGGGGGCTCTAGATCTTTTCCCTTGGGGCAGTGTTGATGCAGATAACCAGCTAGAGGTGTGCAGTGAATTGGTGGATTGCTGTATTTGATGTGTAATCCAAGGCCACAGGACTCTGCTGTAGAAATTTCCCCTGAGTCTCTGGCAGCTGGCAGCTGGCCCCTCCCCCACGGAGGACTGCAGTTCCCAGTTTGTGGAGAAATCTAGGTATTTGAGGAAAATTTCTGTGCAAATTCCTGAGCAGAGTTTGGCTACCAGAAAGGGGTGCCATTTGGAGCCACAGGGGGCTAAGCACACTGATAGAAAATTAAGGGGAGAGGATGCCACCTGGGAAGCAGAGGAGTGTAGTTCCCAGTTTGCATCTGGGAGCTGAGTGGAAAGATTTGTGAAGTGGACTTGTGCACTGAGTTTGGAGGTCAGATAGGGGTGCCATCTGGAACAGAACAGCTGAGGTTGGGCAACAGTTAGGAAACAGACATATATTGAAACCTCAAAAATGAAAAAGCGTCAGGTATAGTTGTTACCGTGGTAACAATGTAAACTGTGAATCAGGTATAAGCCTGGGAATCACTCACAGCACCACCTGGTGTCCAGAGAGTATATTGCAATATGAAGATATTCCTACTAAAGTTGACCCCTAGGTGATACGTATAGTTGTATATTTTGATATATATACAAGAATAATATATTTGTGGTTGGTGCCTTTTTGTCTCTCTTTCTCTCCTCTCTTTTTTCATTCTTTTTTTGGAGAAATTATTGTTAATTTTTTTATTTTTTCTTCTTTTTTAACTTTTTTATTAATACTATGTATTTTTTCTTTCTCTCTTCCTCTTCTTCCCTTCTTATGGTTCCAAGAGTGCTACATCAGATTTTTAGAGGTTTAAAAAAATTTTTTTTTTAAATTATTTTATGATTATCATTATTTTTGTTGTAGTTGTTTTTTTTTATCTGTATGTCTAAGTGTTTCTGATTGTCTGTGCATCTGTGGGCTTGTGTGTCTGTTTTTATCTGTTTATTTGCTCATTTGGTTTCAATGTGTTTTGTGTTTTGCTAAATCCTTGGGTCAGCTACTTTCCCTAACTCCAATTTTCACAATCAACAACAATGAAGGGGAATGGGGGATAATGGCTGACTGGAGCCAGCCCTCAACAGAAGCTCCAGTCAGGAGGTAGATGTAACTGCCAGAAAGAACCCAAAAAAACTGAAGGAGGGAAGATGAGCTGAGAGATGAGATAGATAATTGCTCAACTTCCCTGCTGAGGCAAGCTTTGACTCCAAAGAAACTAATGTCAGGTACTTATCTCATCCCAAAGAGGTGTGTGGCCATTCCTTCCCCTAAGAGAGTTGCTTGCTTGCTGTGTGATCTCTACTAATGAACAGTGAACTGAGGCTCTCCTTCCTCACCCTACCAGAGGGAATTGCTGAAAGTTGGGACTCCTCCAGAGAGCCCCTGCTGTGAGCCAAGGAATTCCCTTGTCTGGTAGTAAGTTCGAGCAAATATTTTTCTTGCCACATTGAACCTCCTGTCTACCCCTCCCCCCTGGACTGGCAGTCTAGAAGGTCCAACCACTGCAGAAACAAGATTGTCTGCACTTCTTGCCTAGGACCCGGCATTGCATAGATGGAGGCAGTACAGCTGTGCTGTACCCGTGAATCTAGTAACTGCACAGAAAAACACAGAGGGAAAGGTGACTGACTTAGCCCAGAAAAAGTGTATCTCAGTAGTGGACAGAGGGTTGGGTCTCTGTGCTATGGGTGGAGGCTCAGAAACGGCTAAGGTGCATGAACCCAAGAGGAGACACATCCCACGCAACATCAGCATTAATAGAGTGATCCTTCTGGGGTCTAAGTTTAGACAGTCATCTCCCAACTCAGTGGCCTGCCAGAGGGAACCAGACCTCGCCCTATAGGGATACCAGAGCTGCAGAACAGTGGCAACAAAGATGCAGTGGTTGAGGGAGAAATTCTTTTGCTGTCTGGATATCCTCAAGTTTAGATTGAGCTCAGGTAGAACTTTTTTCAGCTGCCATTGAGCACCTGAGGTGGGCAGACCTCAGCTTGCTCTGCTGAATGGTGATAGACTGTGGTAACCACGAGGAGGAGGCAGTGTCCTTACTTTGACTCTGGCAGGCACATAGCCCTGGCACATTTGCTTATTGGAGAGAACTGGGCCACAGAGACTGGGTTAACAGAGACTGGGTGGGGCTACCAGAGACTGGGGTGACCAGAGTCTGGTGTTAAAGGGTGATCAAGGTGGGGAAAGATGCATCAACCCCGTTGCTCTCAACCTCCTACTAGATGGGCCTTTCTAACTTCTTAGAGCACCAGAGGCACTCAAATCACACTTGAGTTACCAGTAGACTCCTAACATCTAGTTGTTAGAGACATTTTGAACTCTCTAGCTAGAGAGTGGGTGCTGTTTGAGACAATTGGTTTGGAACTCTTGAACTGGACAAATCCCCTGGACCCTCCAAGGTGATAACCCGGTTTTGCTGTAGTGGAAAGGTTTGATTGTCCTCCAGATATTACCAGTGGGGGAAGGGTTTTCCTAGTTGCTTGTATTTCTCCAAAGCTGAGAGTGCAACCCAGAGTTACTGATTCACTAGGGTTGGACAGAGATCAGATGAATACAAGACAGAGCCACCTACCCCCACCACAAAGCAGGTCTCTAAAGTCCAGGACTTTACTACTGCACAGATCCCTTGAAAAATTGTATAGGCAAAGCTGCAGTCACCAGCTCCAATTCCTTGGTGAAGGGCTTGTCAACCACAAAACTGGACGTCTCCAATTCAATTTCACCTTATCTCCTCATCTAGCTAAACACT
Source organism: Loris lydekkerianus (assembly GCA_963574355.1). Classification (NCBI taxonomy): domain Eukaryota; kingdom Metazoa; phylum Chordata; class Mammalia; order Primates; family Lorisidae; genus Loris; species Loris lydekkerianus. The sequence goes on from CAUYPK010018436.1 coordinate 11,019, forward strand.
GAAAAACAATTATGGGGGGGTAATCAGTGGAAAAACTCTGGCAACATGAATAATAGGAACAGTTCAACTCCCCCAAGGAAAGACAAACCAGCCAAACCAGAGGATCCCATTTACAAACAGATGGTTTAGATGTCCGAAATTGAATTTAGAATTTGGATTGCAAATAAGATCAACAGAATGGAATTAAAGACTGAGTTAGAAATTGTAGGATCAATTCAGAAGATATCTCAAGAATTCAATGAATTCAAAGACAAAATTACCAAAGATTTAGACACATTGAGAAAAGAAGTTGCAGCCTTACATGATATGAGAAATACAGTAGAATCTCTCAGTAACAGAATGGAACAGGCAGAAGAAAGGAGTTCTGACATCAAAGACAAAGCTTTTGAATTATCCCAAAGGCTCAAAGAGGAAGAGAAGTGGAGAGCAAAAATGGGTCATTCTCTGAGAGAGCTCTGGGATAGTTCAAAGAAAACCGATATTCGCCTTATAGGGATCCCTGAAGGTGACAAAGTAGCTTCGCAAAGCTCAGAGGCTCTTCTTAATGAGATTATGAAAGAGAACTTTCCAGGTATGCCAAGAGATCCTGAAATTCAGATAGCAGACAATTTCAGAACTCCAGCATGTCTCAACCTGAATAAGACATCCCCCAGGCACATCATAATCAATTTCACTAGAGTTAATATGAGGGAGAAAATACTGAAAGTAGCCAGACTTAAGAAAACCATAACCTACAAGGGGAAGAATATTAGAATAACTGAAGATCTCACTGCTGAAAACTTTCAAGCTAGAAGAGGATGGTCATCGACTTTTAACCTCCCCAAACAAAATAACTTTCAACCCAGGATCCTGTATCCAGCTAAACTGAGTTACATTTACGATGGAGAAATTAAATACTTTAATGACATTCACATGTTGCAAAAATTTGCCATAACTAACCCAGCTCTCCAGAATCTCCTGAGACCTATTCTCCATAATGACCTGTGCAATTCTCCACCACAAAAGTAAACTCACTCTGAAATTTTGGATCAAATTCCAACTTCTACAGTGGCAAAAGGATTAAAAAGGTCCACTGGTCTTTCAAAAAACTCAATACCCAAAATTCTACCAGGCCAATAAATAATCTCAATTAATGTGAATGGCTTAAATTTTCCTCTAAAGAGGCACAGGCTCGCTAAATGGATACTCGGGCCAGATATCTGCTGCATACAAGAATCTCATCTTACCCTAAAAGATAAATATAGACTCAGGATGAACATGTATATTTCAGGCAAATGGAAAACAGAACAAAACAGATATTGCAATTTTATTTGCAGATACAATAGGCTTTAAAGCAACAAAAGTAAGGAAAGATAAGGAGGGTCAGTATATGTTTATTAAGGGCAATACTCAATATGGTGAAATTTCAATATTGAGGCACCTAACCAAAATGCACCTCAATTTATAAGAGAAACTCTAATGGACATGAGCAACTTGATTTCCTCCAGCTCCATAATAGACGGAGATTTTAACACCCCTATAGTGCTGTTGGATAGAGCCTCCAATAAGAAGCTAAGCAAAGGAATTTTAGACTTAAACTTAACCATTCAACATTTGGATTTAATAGACATCTATAGAACATTTCATATTAAGAAAACTGAATACACATTCTTCTCATCAGCCCATGGAACATTCTTCATATCAATCATATCCTAGGTCACAAATCTAACCTCAGCAAATTTGAAAAAATAGAAATTATTCCTTGCATCTTCTTGAACCACTGTGGAATAAAAGTGGAACTCAGTAACAACAAGAATCTGCATACTCATAAAAAAACATAGAAACTAAATAACCTCATGCTAAATGATAGCTGGGTCATAGATGAGATTAAGAATGAAATTAACAAATTTTTGGAAGAAAACGATGATGAAGACATGAATTATCAGAACCTCTGGGCTACCACAAAGTCAGGCCTAAGAGAGGAATTTATAGAACTGCAAGCCTACCTCAAGAGAATGAAAAGAGAGGACATTAACAACTTAATGGGACATCTCTAGCAACTGGATAAGAAAGAATATTCCAATCCCAAACCCAGCAGAAGAAAATAAATAACCAAAATTAGAGCAGAATTAAATTAAATTGAAAACAAAAGAATTATACAATAGATCAATAAATCAAAAAAAAAAAAAAAGAAAAAACGTTAGGTTTTTTGAACAGGTCAATAAAATAGATACACCTTTAACTAATGTAATAGGGAAAAAAAGAGTAAAATCTCTAATTTCATCAATCAGAAATGGTAAGGTGAAATAATAACAGACTCCTCAGAAATTCAAAAAATCCTTAATGAATTCTACAAGGAACTTTATTCCCAGAAATACAAAAATCTAAAGGAAATTGAAGAATACTTGGAAGCACGCCACCTCCCAAGACTTATCCAGAAAAAACTGGAAATGTCAAAGAGTCTTATATCAAGTTCTGAAATAGCATCAACTATACAAAATCTCCCTAAAAAGAAGAGCCTGGGACTGATGGCTTCACATCAGAATTCTACCAAACCTTTAAAGAGGAACTAGTACCTATATTACTCAACCTTTTCCAAAATATAGAAAAAGAAGTACCTATATTACTCAACCTTTTCCAAAAAATATAAAAAGAAGGAAGACTACTCATTCTATGAAGCAAACATTACCTTGATCCACAAACCAGGAAAGGACCCAACAAGAAAAGAAAATTATAGACCAATATCACTAATGAATATTGATGTACAAATATTCAACAAGATCCTAGCAAACAGAATCAAGGAACACATCAAACAAATTATACATCATTACCAAGTGGGTTTTATCCTTGGGTCTCAAGGCTGGTTCAATATATGTAAATCTATACATGTAATTCAGCACATAAACAAATTAAAAATCAAAGACTATGTGATTCTCTCAATTGATGCAGAAAAAGCTTTTGATAATATCCAGCATCACTTCATGATCAGAACACTTAAGAAAAAGGGTACAGAAGGGACATTACTTAAAGTAATAGAGACCATCTACAATAAACCTTCAGCCAATATTGTATTGAATGAAGTTATATCAAAACCATTTCCACTCAGATCAGGAACCAGGCAAGGTTGCCCATTGTCTTCACTGCTCTTCCGTTGTAACGGAAGTTTTAGCAATCACTATTAGGGAGGAAATAGGTGATCAAAGGTATCCATATATGACCAGAAGTGATCAAACTTTCACTCTTTGAAGATGATATGATTGTATATCGGGAAAATACCAGGGATTCTACTATAAAACTCTTACAAGTGATCAAGGAATACAGCAATATCTCAGGTTACAAAATCAACACTCACAAATCTGTAGCCTTTATATATACCAACAACAGCAAAGCTGAGTAAACAATCAAGGACTGTACCCATTTACAGTAGTGCCAAAGAAGATGAATTATTTGGGAGTTTACCTGCCAAAGGACGTGAAAGATCTCTATAAAGAGAACTATGAAACTCTAAGAAAAGGAACAGCTGAAGATGTTAACGAATGGAAAAACAAGATGCTCATGGCTGGGAAAAATCAACATTGTCGAAATGTCTATATCACTCAAGGCAATATACAATTTTAATGCAATCCCCATTAAAGCTCCATTGTCATACTTTAAAGATCTTGAAAAAATAATACATCATTTAATATGCAGTCAGAACAAACCTTGACTAGTTAAGACATTACTCAGAAATAAAAACAAAGCAGGAGGAACTACGCTACCAGAATTCAGACTATACTATAAATCAATAGTGATCAAAGTAGCATGGTACTGGCACAAAAACAGAGCGGTCGATGTATGGAACAGAATAGGGAACCAAGAAATGAACACAGCTACTAACCATTATTTGATCTTTGACAAACCAATTAAAAACATTCAATGGGGAAAGGAATCCCTATTTAACAAATGGTGGTGGGTCAACTGGCTGGCAGCCTGTAGAAGACTGAAACTGTATGCACACTTTTCCTCATTAACTAAGATAGACTCTCACTGGATTAAAGACTTAAACTTAAGACATGAAAGTATAAAAATACTAGAAGAAAGTGCAGGGGAAACTCTTGAAGGAATCGACCTGGGTGAATATTTTATGAGGAGGACTCCCCAGGCAATTGATGCAGTATCAAAAATACACTACTGGGAGCTGATCAAACTAAAAAGCTTCAAACATAATAAGTAAAGCAAGCAGACAGCTCTCAGAATGGGAGAAGATATTTGCTGGTTATGGCTCCAATAAAGGTTTAATAACCAGAATTGACAGAAAACTCAAAGAAAGAACTCAAAGCCAGAAAAGAACAAGTGATCCCATCTCAGGGTGGGAAGGGATTTGAAGAGAAACTTCTCTGAAGAAGACAGGCACACATCCTACAGACATATGAAAAAATGCTCATCATCCTTAATCCTCAGAGAAATGCAAATGAAAACTACTTTGAGATATCATCTAACTCCAGTAAGATTAGCCCATATCACAAAATCCCATGACCAGAGATGTTGGCATGGATGTGGAGAAAAGGGAACACTTCTATACTGCTGATGAGAATGCAAACTAATATGTTCCTCTTGGAAAGATTTTTGGAGAACACTTAGAGATTTAAAAATAGACCTGCCTTTCGATCCTATAATTCCTCTACTAGGTATATAACCAGAAGACCCCAAATCACATTATAACAAAGATATTTGGACCAGAATGTTTATTGCAACCCAATTCATAATTAGTAAATCATGGAAGAAGCCCAAGTGCCCATTGACTCACGAATGGATTAATAAACTGTGGTATATGTACACTATGGAATATTATGCAGCCTTAAGGAAAGATGGAGACTATACCTCTTTAATGTTTACATGGATGGAGCTGGATAATATTCTTCTTAGCAAGGTATCTCAAGAATGGAAGTAAAAGTACCCAATGTACTCAGCCCTAATATGACACTAATCATATTAATGTCTCAGCACAAGATTATGGGGAAAGGGACAAGGGAGGGGAGAGGAGAGGGGAGAATGGGTGGAGGGCAGGTAATTGGTTGGTCCACACCAAGGGTGCATCTTAGAAGGATACAGGTGAAATTTACTAAATGTAGAATATAAAATTCTGAACATAATAATTAAGAAAATGCCATGAATGCTATGTTAACCAGTTTGATGAAAATATTTGAAACTGTATATAAAACCAGCACATTGTACCTCAGGATTGCATTATTGTACACAGCTGTGATTTAATAAAAAATAAAAATTAAAAAAAGAAGAAAGACAAAGAAGGATACTTTATACTGGGGAGAGGAACAATACAACAAGATGACATCTCAATTTTAAACATTTATGCACCCAGATTTATAAAACAGACCTTGAGGGGTCTGAGCAACATGATATCCCAAAGCACTTTACTATTGGGTGCTATCCAACAGCTTCCTGACAGAACTGGATAAATCCTCTAAACAGAAACTAAATAAGGAGGCAAAGGACCTAAACGTGAACCTAGAACAAATAGGATTAATAGACATATACAGAACACATCATCCCAAAGCAAAATAATATACTTTTTCTCATCAGCTCATGGCACATACTCCAAAATACATCACATCCTAAGATACAAATCAAACTTCAGCAAAATTATAGGAATAGAAATTATACCATGTCTCTCCTCAGACCACAAGGCCATAATAGTGAAGCTCAACTCCAACAAAATTGTTCATACCCCACTCAAAGTCTTGGAAACTAAACAACATTATGCTGAATGACAGTTGGTTCAGGAAGAGATAAAGAGGAATTTGTGAATTTCCTCAAACATAGCAACAATGAGAACACAAGTTACCAAAACCTCTGAGATACAGCAAAAGCAGTTTTGAGAGGAAAATGTATTGTGCCTGATGCCTACCTTTGAAAAACAGAAAGTGAGTGCATCAGCACACTGACAAACATTTTTATGGAATTGGAAAAAGAACAATCTACCCCTAAACCCATCAGAAAGAAAGAAATCACCAAAATTAAATCAGAGAGTAATAAAATTGAAAACAAAAAAATCAGAAAATTAATGAAACAAAAAGTTGGCTTCTGAAAAAGTAAATAAAATAGATAAACTTTTGGCCAGACTAACTAGAAACAGAAAACTAAAATCTCTAGTAACCTCAATCAGGAATGATAAAGGGGAAATGACAACAGATGCCACAGAGGTACAAGAGATATTAACTCTATGCCCAGAAATTTGACAATGTGAATGAAATGGCTCAATACATGAAATCACACTCTCTCCCTGGACTTAATCAAGAAGAAATGGATCTTCTGAACAGACTAATTTCTTTCTTTCTTTCTTTTGTTATTAAATCAACCAATTTCAAGCACTGAGATCAAAGTAGCAATAAAAAAAACTTCCAACAAAAAAAATGCCGTGGTCCAGATGGCTTCACACCAGAATTATATTAAACCTTCAAAGAAGAGATTATCCCCATACTTCATAAATTATTCCAAAAACAGTGAGGAGGAAGGAATCTTCCTCAACACATTCTACAAAACAAATATTACCCTGATACCCAAACCAGGAAAAGATCCACTTAAAAAGGAGACCCAATTTCACTAATGAATATATTTGCAAAAATTCTCAATAAAATCCTAGACAATAAATAGATTATAGCTCATCATTAAAAAGTTATATATCACAATCAAGTGGGGATGCAAGACTGGTTTAACATATGCAAATCAATAAATGTTATTCACCATATCAACAGAAGCAAAAGCAAAGACCATATGGTTCTCTCAATAGACGCAGAAAAAGCATTTGATAAAATTCAACATCCTTTTCTAATTAGAACTCTGAAGAATATAGGCATTGGCAGCACATTTCTTAAACGGATTGAAATATATAGGCATAGGTGGTACATTTCTTAAACTGACTGAGGCCATCTATGACAATCCCACAGCTTTTCCACTCAGAACTGGACCCAGACAAGGTTGTCCTTTATCACTACTACTATTCTCCATAGTGCTGGATGTTCTAGCCAATACAAATAGGCAAGGGAAGGAAATAATAGGCATCCAAATGGGGGTAGAGGAAGTGAAAATTTCTGTCTTTGCAGATGATATGTTCTTATACTTAGAAAACCCCAATGACTCAACCACATGATTCTTAGACATGATCAAAGAATACAGTAACTTATCAGAATACAAAATCAGTGTCCACAAATCAGTAGCCTTTGTATATGCCAATAATAGCCAAGATGAGAATGTAATCAAGGACACAATACCCTTTATAGTAGCTTCAAAGAAAATGAAATACCTAGGAATAGACCTCACAAAAGTGGTGAAGGACCTCTATAAAGAAAACTATGAGCCCCTAAGAAAAGAAATAGCCAAAGAGACTAATCAATGAAGGAAAATACCATGCCCTTTGGCTGAGAAGAATCAAAATGGTTAAAATGTTTATACTTTCCAAACTAATCTACAGATCAATGCCATCCCTATTAAAATACCAACATCATACTTTCAAGACTTGGAAAAAATAATTCTTCATTTTGTATGGATATAGAAAAAACCCTGTCTGGACAAGGCAACTTTTAGTGATAAAAATAAAGCTGGGGTGGGGGGCATCAGCCTACCAACTTTAGGCTGTACTACAAGGCCATAGTGGTTAAAACAGCATGGTATTGGCACAAAAATAGAGACATAAACATCTGTAACCAAATAGAAATGAAAATAGAGACATAAACATCTCTAACCAAATAGAAGTGAAAATTTACATAGGATGAAAGCAACGTTTTACAGCACCTAATCTTTGAGAAACCAAAGGTGGGAAAGAATCCCTATTCAATAAAAGGTGCTGGGAGAACCAGATATCCACATGTAAATGACTGAAACTGGACCTGCACCTTTCTCCACTCACAAAAATTGATTCAAGATGGATAAAAGACCTAAATCTAAGGCAAAAACAATAAAAATCCTTGAAGAAAGTGTGGGGAAAACACTGGAAGCTATTGGCCAGGGGAAGAATTCCAAGGCAATTGCAACAAAAAATAAACAAATGGGACTTAAACTGAAAAGCTTCTGTACAGACAGCTAAGGAGACAACAATCAAAGCAAATAGATAACCTACACAATAGGAAGGGATATTTGCATATTTTGAATCAGCTTAATAACTAGAATCTATAGAGAACTAAAATTAATCAATATAGAAAGAGCCAACAATCCCTTATATTAATATCATTGGGCAAGAGAGATGAATAGAACCTCTCTAAAAAAGACAGATGAATGGCTAACAAACATGTGAAAAAATGCTCATCATCCCTAATTATTAGAGAAATGCAAATCATAACCACTCTGAGATACCATCTAACCCTAGTGAGAATGGCCCACATCACAAAATCTCAGTGCAGATGCTGGCATGGTTGCAGAGAGAAGGGAACACATTTACACTGCTGATGGGACTGCAAACTAATACAACCTTTGGAAGGAAGTATGGAGAACCCTCAAAGAACTCAAGCTAGACCTCCCCTTTGATCTTATGATCCCATTACTGGGCATCTACCCAGTAGAAAAAAATCCTTTTACCATAGGACACTTGCACTAGACTGTTTATCACAGTTCAGTTTACAATCGCCAAAATGTGGAAACAGCCTAAATGCCCACCAACCCAGGAATGGATTAACAAGCTGTGGTATATGTATATCATGGAATACTATTCAGCCATTAAAAAAGATGGAGACTTTACATCCTTTGTATTAGCCTGGATGGAAGTGGAACACATTATTCTTAGTAAAGCATCACAAGAATG
>CAUYPK010018437.1:0-15749 GCA_963574355.1 Loris lydekkerianus
AATCCTGTAATTCCTCTACTGGGCATATACCCAGAAGACCAAAAATCAAATCATAATAAAGATATTTGTACCAGAATGTTTATTGCAGCCCTATTCACAATTGCTAAGTCATGGAAAAAGCCCAAATGCCCATTGATCCACGAATGGATTAATAAATTATGGTATATGTACACCATGGAATACTATGCAGCCTTAAAGAAAGATGGAGACTTTACCTCTTTCATGTTTACATTGATGGAGCTGTAACATATTCTTCTTAATTTAGGACCTTCACATGAAAACATATATTTTTTAAAAAGATGTGTTGATGGATAGAGGAATGAGTAGATAGATGCTACATAAAACAGATGCAGTATACATATTGTGTAATGGGAAGAGCTAAATGATGAATCTAATGTTTATATAATTCTTTCAACTTCTCAGTATATTTAAAACTTTTTATAATATAATGCTGGGAAAATGCAGGCGGTTGGTATTTCAGCTTTATTTCCAAAGCACCCCAGGTGGGGTCACTCACAATAGTAATCATAGGTCTGTGTGTGTGACTACTTTTATAGGCAGTCCTTGGTCTACAATGAACTGTGAAGCAGAACAAAAAAGTATAGTAGCCATCAACTCAAAAAAAAGAAAACAAAAATACCAAATTAGGAATGACTTCTCTAATGCTTCATGCATTTTAACAAGAAGGAAACCTGGTTATGGCCAGGTTTTCCCATGATATTTCTTAGATGAGTTGGTATTTGTTCCCATTCATTGACCTGAAACTTGGGGAACAGGGTCATGGAAAGGAATCCCTGCTACAACAAAGGGGATTTTTCTTTCTTTTTTCTATTTCTTCTTCTTCTTTTTCTCCTTTTCCTTCTTCTTCTTCTTCTTTTTGTAAAAACTAATTGTTTGCTTACACCCTGAGCTCTCCAATGCTTTTTTCTACTCTGTAATTTTTTATTCTCCAATTTTAATATCAGGTATATCCAGATTAAGTAGAATGATTTTGAAGTATTTCTTCTTTCTCTATTGTCTATAAGATTTGGCATGATCTGTTTTTTGAAATAATCTTTTACTTTTATTTATATATATTAATTGTCTATTTTTTAAGGCTTTGGAAAAAAAAAAAATAGTAAGAAGTTAACCAATGACTCCATACTGGATCTCAGAGTCAAAGCATTCTATAATAGACAGACATACTCTTATTTGACAATGTGAATGTTACTTTCTTTGCATTATTATTATTGCTTAATATTTTGATGTAGCAATCATCTGATTTCTTTTCTGATTGTATTTATCTCCGTTGGTTCCTTATAACATTTTTGTTTCTAGTCCTTATCTTAAACATTGTTATTGTTATTAAATTTTAAGCTTTTTTAATCTTGTGAAGGCAAAAAGTGGAAACCTAACAAAAGCATGTATTTGTAAAAAAAAATAAAAATAAAAAACTAATTGAATGATGTCCAATGTTTTCTTCTATCCTGTAATTTATGTAAGGAAATAATGTTTGCATTATGAAGCATCTTAGTAATTCTAAAACTCCTCTTTGAAAGTAATGATCACAGCTTCAATGTCATAGTTTCGACTCCATATTATTTTGTTCTCTTAAATTCATAGTCTAATAATGAGTTTAAAAGAACATGTTGCAGATGCATGAATTTTCAGAGAAAAGGGTTTAAATTAAGGAATTTTATCCCCATGTAGGTCTCAGTTATCCTTAAACAAAAACAAAGATAAAAATTCCATTTATCTTCTGTCACAAACTATGTACTCCTAAGTCTGTCAGATGATTTTTAAATGGTACCTTTGGGGCCAAGATGGCTCTGTGATAAAATCAATAAAAATTCATTGGTAGTGTGAGAAAGAATTTTAAGTCATTTGATTTAAAGTCAATTAAAATTTAACAACTATTGCTTTAAGTTCAAATACTTTGCTATAAACCTAGAGTATTTATTTCTAAAAGAAAATGTGTCCTCTTCCTATTTGAGCCTACAATTCACACAAGAGTAAGATATAAAATGGAAGCTTGTTCATTATTTTTAGCCTTTAGGCTGGGCTTAACTTGAAAATAAGCATTTATGTAGAACGTATGGGATGGGGACAATGAAAAAATGTGGCCTTTAAAGACAATGAAAAATTCTGCCCATTTCAGTGCCTTCCTCCTCCAAGCTTGGGTATTTGCTCACACCCTGAGCTCTCCAAGTGGAGTAACCTGTGATGGCCAACAGCTACAGCACTGGTTCTAACTCCCAAGCCTCACACCACACAACCATGACAACAGATTGACTTAAAGAAACATAAGATACAACTAAGCAATATCTCCTTGGGTGCATAATAGATTTTTTTTTTGTTATGGAAATTATTGGAAGTGCTTTTTTTAAATTGGGGGTGTGGAACATAGCTTTGCAATATGAAGTCTGATGTATCCACGAGAGTCCATGGCATGGAGTGACCAAAAGCCTCAATGTAGCTAAATGTCTCAGTGCAGTCAAATGGCTCAGAGCAGTCAATTGGCTAGGTTATACCAGGTCAGGAAAAACAGGAGTCCCGTGCCTAGAGATGACCTTCTCTAGAGGTGACATTCTTGAGAAGTCAGCGTTTCTATTTCTAATTACATCCCTGCACCACAGAAGTCTAAATTGGCTTTTCTGAGTAATTTCATCTTTTTCAGCACTTCTTTAATCTATTCTTATAGAAATTTTTTCAAGGTTTTATCTTTTTAGAGAAGTTTTAGGTTCATAGCAGAATTGAGTAGGAGGCATATACTGCAGCCCCCAATGTACATGCCCCTCTCCTACTATCAACATCTCCACCAGAGTGGTACATTTGTTATAAAAGAGGAACCTGCATTGATCCATCATTATTCCTCAAGGTCCATGGTTTATATTAGGGTTCACTCTGGGTAATGTACTATATATGGGTTTGAAAAAAATCTTGTGTAATTTTTTATTCAGCAGAATAAAACTACATATTCTCTTAAAAATCAATTTGACAAATGCCCTACTGACACAATAGTGAAACCATCTGCCTCATGTGTAAGTAATGCACTAGCACTTACTCATTCACTCAATCATTTGGTCAACCCTTATTGGGTGTCTGCTATGTGCTAAGCCCTCAGCAAACAAAGAAGCAAGGATAATGTCTTCATCTTCAGTGACTCACAAACAGGGAAAAGGAAACCAATACTCAACCTAGACAGCTACACAAGCACAGAATGATGAGCAGTATGTACAAAGGGATACAGAAAGCTGGAAAAGGAACAAATCACCAAGTGGGCCTAGTTCCTCCAAAGCCAGCAGGACCACCCAAGAATAAAAGAGACCAAATCCTCTTGTCACCTAACATTTACTGCAAGACATCATGAGAGGCACTGAACAAGTGTCCTAGACTGGCTTTTGGTTCTGGTTCTAGCTCTAACACTAGCTAGCAGAGTGATGTTTATAAACTACTCTACCTCTAGCTCCCAGTAGCCTCAACTGAATAAAATGAAAGAATCACACAAGGTGATCTATTGGGTCCTTTCTAACTCTGATCCAGGTGCATCACGTCAACAATAGAGTTCTTACCCTTGAGTATCTTTGTATATACAGCAGATGCTGTCATTACTCCACCCTCTCCCTCAGACCTTGCCAAAGTCTGTACTTCTTTGCCTAAAGATGTTTTTTAGAACCTCAGGAGGCTGCTCACATTCACAAGTAGCAAGCCAGAAATAATAAAGAATTAACTCTCTAGGGAAGCAACCCTCTACTAATGACTCCTGGGATTTGACATACAAACACTTCTGCTCTCTTACCCCTAGGTAAAATGTATGTTATCAGGGAAATGCAGAGGAAAACAATGAGATACTACTACACAGCTTTTATCATGGCCAAAATTCAGAACACTAACAACACCAAATGCTGACAAGGAACTCTCATTCACTGCTGGTGAGAATACATAATTGTACAGCTATTTTGGAAGACAATTTGGCAGTTTCTCACCAAACTAAATGTACTTTTACTATACGATTACATAATTGTGCTTCTTGATATTTACCCAAAGGAAATGAAAACTTATATCTGCACAAAAACCTGGGAATACATGTTCATGGAACCTTTATTCATAATAGCCCAAACTTGGAAGCAATCAAAATGTCCTTCACTACGACATTTTGAACAGATCAACTTTGGCACAACCAGATGATAGACTTGTATTCAGCAGTAAAAAGAAACGAGCTACAAAGCCATGAAAAGATACCAGGAAATTACATTACTAAGTGAAAGAAGTCACTCTGAAAATACTGTATGATATAATGGAAAGAAAAATTTCTGAAAATTGTAAAGAGACCACTGGTTACCAAGGGTTTGGGAATGGGGAGGGATGAATATGTGGAGGACAGAGACTTTCTAAGGCAATGAAAATAGTCTGGACTACACTGCTGAGTATATATCATTATATATGTGCTCAACCCATAGTCTATAAACATTAAGAATAAACCCTAACGTAAACTATGGACTTTGGGTGATGATGATGTATCCTTGTAGGTTATTTGATCATAATAACAGCATACCACTGTGATGGGGGATACTAACAAGAGAAGAAGCCTCATGTGTATTGGGAAAAGAATTATGTGGGAAATCTCTTCACATTTTTGCTGCAAACCTAAAATTTATCTAAAATATAAACTCCTTAATTTAAAAACAAGAGTTAACAAAAAGTGCTTATATACTTACATACTTTGAAATAAGGCTCTGCATAAATGCCAATAACAGAGAAAATAAATTGATCTTGCATATAGAGGACAAGAAGTTATAAGACAGGTTGTCAGGGAAAAGGAGGGGGCTTATTGGAATGACAGGCAATAGTTTACTCCAGCAGCTTGACTGAGAAAAGTGCTAACCAGAAAGAGACATTCCCCAAACACTATGCACTAGATTTTGAACATATAGTTAGGTGAAAGCTAGCTCATCACACTGAACCCTAACCTCAGAAGTGGAAAGCTTATTGATATACGTCTAAAAATTTGGCTACTTTAACAGAATGCCATTCATTCACAAGAACCCATTTTACTTCATTTTCACTTCCAGAGCCATTTTGAATTTCAGTGGATCACTTCTGAATTTGTTGGAGTTTTTGTACATAAATGCCAAGAGATTCCACACAACCTGGTTCAGTCTCTGGCACTGATCTAGGAGGCTGAAGCACTATTAACTCTCCCTGTCCCATAAAAATGAAATATCAAAATAGTTATACTCTGGGCTACAGGATTTAAAATAAATGTTGTCAAAAATACAACAAGAAGATATTTCAATTCTAAATATTTGTGCACCCAACTTAAATGCTCCTAGATTCTTGAAACAGACCTTACTTAGTATGAGCAATTTAATATCCTATAACACCATAATAACAGGGGACTTTAACATTCCTCTCACAGAGCTCGACAGATCATCTAAACACAAATTAAACAAAGATATGAGACTTAAATGAGACCTTAGAACAGTGGTTCTCAACCTTCCTAATGCCACAACACATTAATATAGTTCCTATGGGTCCTGATCCCATAAGACCCCTGTTCTAGGGCAGCAGGTTGAGAACTGCTGCCCTAGAACAACTGTACTTCATACACATATATAGAACACTCCATCCCAAAGATAAAGAATATGCATTCTTCTCATCACCCCATGGAACATTCTCCAAAATTAATCATATCCTAGTATACAAAACAAACCTCAACAGAATCAAAAGAATTTGAATTTTACCTTGTATGTTCTCAGACCACAAGGCACTAAAGGTGGAACTCAGCTCCAACAAAAAATGTTCAACCGCACACAAAGGCATGGAAATTAAACAATCTTATGCTGAATGACAGTTGGGTGCAGGAAGAAATAAAAGAGGAAATCATTAACTTCCTTGAGCATAATAACAATGAAGACACAAGCTACCAAAACCTGTGGGATACAGCAAAAGCAGTCCTGAGAGGAAAATTTATTGCTTTAGATGCCTACATTCAAAAAACAGACAGCACATCAACAAGCCATCTTATGGAATTGGAAAAAGAAGAACAATCTAAGCCCAAACCCAGGAGAAGAAAAGAAATATCCAAAATTAAATCAGAGATTAATGAATTGAAAACAAAAGAATCATTCAGAAAATTAATGAAACGAGGACTTGGTTTTTTGAAAAAATAAATAAAATAGATAAACCTTTGGCCAGAATAACTAGAAATAGAAAAGTAAAATCTCTAGTAACCTCAGTCAGAAATGATAAAGGGGAAATAACAACTGATGCCACAGAGATACAAGAGATTATCTCTGAATGCTACCAGAAAGTCTATGCCCAGAAATTTGACAATGTGAAGGAAATGGATTATTTGGAATCACACCCTCTACCTAGACTTAGCCAGGAAGAAACAGATCTCCTGAACAGACCAATTTCAAGCACTGAGATCAAAGAAACAATAAAAAATCTCCCAACAAAAATAAATGCCCCAGTCCAGATGGCTTCATACCAGAATACCATCAAATCTTCAAAGAACAGCTTATTCCCATACTGCAGAAATTATTACAAAAAATTGAGGAGGAGGGAATCCTCCCCAACATGTTTACAAAGCAAACATCACCCTGATACCAAAGCAAGAAAAGATCCAACTAAAAAGGAGAATTTCAGACCAATTTCTCTAATGCATATAGATGCAAAAATTCTCTACAAAATTGTAGCCATTCAATTACAGCTTATCATTAAAAAATTCATACATCATGATCCAAGGTTTCATCCAAGGAATACAAGGCTGGTTTAACACACACAAGGCCATAAACATTATTCACAGAAGCAAAAACAAAAGACCATATGATCCTCGGGCAGTGCCTGTGGCTCAAAGGAGTAGGGTGCCAGCCCCATATGCCAGAGATAGCAGGTTCAATCAAACCCAGCCCCGGCCAAAAACTGCAAAAAAAAAATTATGATGCTCTCAATAGATGCAGAAACAGCATTTGATAAAATCCAGCATCCTTTTCTAATTAGCACACTGAAGAGTATAGGCATAGGTGGCACATTTCTTAAACTGATTGAAGCTATTTATGACAAACCCATAGCTAATACTTTACTGAATGAAGTAAAACTGAAAGCTTTTCCACTTAGAACTGGAACAGACAAGGTTGCGCTCTGTCACCATTACGATTCAACATAGTGCTGGAAGTACTAGCCAATACAATTAGGCAAGAGAAAGAAATAAAGGGCATCCAAATGGGAGCAGAGGAGGTCAAACTCTCCCTCTTTGCTGATGATATGCTCTTATACTTAGAGAACCCCAAAGACTCAACCACAAGACTCCTGGAAGTCATCAAAAAATACAGTAATGTCTCAGAATACAAATCAATGTCCACAAATCAGTAGCCTTTGTACATGCCAGTAACAGCCAAAACAAGAGGCTAATTAAGGACCCAACTTCCTTCACCATAGCTTCAATGAAAACGAAATACCTAGGAATATACCTAACAAAAGAGATAAAAGACCACTGTAAAGAAAATTATGAAACTCTTAGAAAGGAAATAGCAGAGAATATTAACAAATGGAAGAATATATCATGCTCATGGCTGGAAAAAGCAACATTGTTAAAATATCTATACTTCCCAAAGCAATCTACTGATTCAGTGCCATCTCTATTAAAATACCAATATCATACTTTCAAGACTTGAGAAAAAGGATTCTACATTTTGTATGGAACCACAAAAAACCCTGTATAGCTAAGGCAGTTCTTAGCAATAAAAACAGAACTGGGGGCATCAGCATACCAGATTTTAGGCTGTCCTACAAAGCCATAGTGGTCAAGACAGCATGGTACTGGTGCAAAAATAGAGACATAGACATTTGGAATCAAATAGAAAACCAGGAAATGAAACTAACATCTTACAACTACCTAATCGTCAGTAAACCAAATAAGACCATACACTGGGGAGAAGACTCCCTACTCAATAATAGGTGCTGGGAGAACTGGATATCCACATGTAAAAGACTGAAACTGGACCCACACATTTCTCCACTCACAAAAATTGATTCAAGATGGATAAGGGACTTAAATTTAAGGCATGAAACAATAAAAATCTTCCAAGAAATCATAGGAAAAACACTGGAATATATTGGGCTGAGAAAAGACTTCATGAAGAAGACTGCTGTGGCAATTGCAACGACAACAAAAATAAACAAATGGGACTTAATTAAACTGAAAAGCTTCTGTACAGCCAAGGAGACAACAACTAAAGCAAATAGACAACCTACACAATGGGAAAGGACATTTGCATATTCTGAATAAGATAAAAGCTTGATAACTAGGATCTATAGAGAACTCAAATTAATCCACATTAAAAAAAACCAACAATCCCATATACCAATGGGCAAGAGACATAAATAGAATCTTCTCTAAAGAAGACAGACGAATGGCTAGCAAACATATGAAAAAATGCTCATCATCCCCAATTATTAGAGAAATGCAAATCAAAACCACCCTGAGATACCTCTAACTCCACCAAGAATGGCCACATCACAAAATCTCAAAACTGCAGATGCTGGCATGGATATGAAGAGAAGGGAACACTTTTACACTGCTAGTGGGACTACAAACTAATACAACCTTTTTGGAAGGAAGTATGGAGAACCCTCAAAGAACTCAAGCTAGACCTCCCATTTGATCCTGCAATCCCATTACTGGACATCTACCCAGAAGGAAAAAAAAAAAAATCCTTTTATCATAAGAACACTTGCACTAGAATGTTTATTGCAGCTCAATTTACAACTGCCATAATGTGGAAACAGCGTAAATGCCCATCAACCCAGGAATGGATTAACAAACCATGATATATGTATACCATGGAATACACTTCAGCCATTAAAAAAAAAAAAAAAATGGAGACTTTACAGCCTTTGTATTAACCTGGATGGAAGTGGAAGACATTATTCTTAGTAAAGCATCACAAGAACGGAGAAGCATGAATCCTATGTATTCAATTTTGATATGAGGACAATTAATGACAATTGATGACACAATGGGGAGTTTGGGAAGGGGAGAACAGAGAGAGAGAGACAATGAAGGAGGGGTGGGGAAAAGGAAGAGCAGAGAGAGGGAGGGAGGTGGCGTCTCGGTGTGTGACATACCTTTTGGGGTTAAGGCACAATTTTAAGAGGGACTTTACCTAACAAATGCAATCAGTGTGACCTGGTTTCTTGTACCCTCAATGAATCCCCAACAATAAAAACAAAAAGAAAGAAAAGAAATGTCATCATTCCAAATCATACAGCAGTCCTATTATTGTTTGCATTTCTGAAAGACTCTAGAAATTGTAAAGACAAATTTTTTTGGTCAGTCCATCTTTCTACTTAGAAGCACCTTTGGTGATAATTGTGTAAGGCAACATTCCCAAAGTAGGTTTCTTAGAACAAATATTGAATAGATTTCATGCAGAAAGGTGGATTCTGGGGTAGGATTAATTTTCCACAGAAGGTAGTGACACTATTTTCTGTTCTACACGCTCTTCTAGAATTGTGTGACTCCCTCATCAAGATACAAAATTAAATTTCCTTTCTCTTGAATCCAAGTGGACGTGTGACTCACTGATAAGGGGTGCTGCTTAACTTCCAAGATTATGTCATAGAAGTTGCTGCAGCTTCCACCTAATGAGTCGAAGTACTGCTTTGGAACTCTGCGTGATCACCAAACCGTCTCACTCCTAGGAGCAGCCATGCTGTGAGGAAACCTAATCTAGCCTATGCGGGGAAACCACAAGGAAAAGTTGGCAGGTGACAGTAAGAGAGATGCCCAGCCCATCTCCCATTGCTCCTATCACATGCTGTTCTGGCACCAGCCACTCATGACTACAACAGCATGAAAGACCTAAGCTAGAAGCAGTACCCAGGAGAATCTTTCCCATGTTACTGACTCATAGAAACTGTGACATATAATAAGATGATTATTGTCATAAGCCTCTAAATTTGGGAGCAATTTGTTTCAAAGCAATAAAGAGTTTCCATAACAAATTTTGGGCAAAATTGGGTTAAACTAAACTCTCTAAGTTTTTGGTTTTTCTTACTGGATTTCTCAAAGTCTTTCATGTGCTAATGAGTATGTTCATCTCTAAGACTGGCATTAGTATGCAGTATTTTTTTTTTCTTTTGAGACAGAGTCTTACTATGTCACCCTTGGTAGAGTGCCATGGCATCACAGCTCACAGCAACCTCAAACTCTTGGGCTTAAGTGATTCTCTTGCCTCAGCCTCCTAAGTAGCTGGGACTACAGGTGCCCGCCACAACACCTGGCTATTTTTTGTTGTTGTTATTGTTGTTGTTGCAGTTGTTATTGTTTTAACTGGCCCTGGCAAGGTTCGAACCCACCAGCTTGGTTGCATGTGGCTGGCACCCTACCCACTGATCTATGGGTGCCACCAGTATGCAGTATTTTTATTACTCCTATTTATTTTCCCAAATAACTATTTTCATAGCTATTTTCAAGGGACAACTTTGAAAAATTCTAGGCTAAAGCAATGTTCTCCTTTGTAGATTTCCCTCCTCCACAGTCATCTGAGCTACAGATAATGAAGATTTTACTACACCATGATAATAAATTGAAGAACAAACAGTTATTGGCCAGCCCAGAAAGAGCTACCTCTTGGTAACTCCGTGTGTGACGCAAACTCATGCCAACAGTATCAGAGAGCAAACAGCATAAACTCTGCATGTCACTCACTATTTGCATTGCTAATAATAGTTCCAGGATATGCTGTTCTTCCATGGGTTTGACAAACATTTTGATGCTCTGAAATTTCCATGACCCTCTGGCTCTTCTTACTATCTCACCTTCAAACTAAAAAGATATAAGGAGAAAGAGATGTTTTGCCCCTAGTCTCTGAGAGGAGGGAAGGAATTATGCAGAAAACTACACTCCAGTTAATTATCCAGTTAATTATTACTGATAATTCCTTACCTGGTTTCTCTATCCAGAAAATTCTGAAAGACTAAGGATGAAGTTTAAACTATTAGTGATTAGTAAAAAGTCTGTCCACTTGTTACTTGCTTAAAAATTAGAGACAACATTGAAGAAGTTAGAAATGGTTCATTTTTCTGATCAAATATGGTAAGTTGCTCTTAGAAAGAGAATTTAGGGTTTCCTGGTCCTTCCATGTTGAAAGAAAGGACAGTGCTGATAAAAAAAAGTAAGATAGAGAAACAATTTGTCCCTAGTCTAGTGAATGCAAAATTCGAATGGGTTTAACCTAATGGGAAGGATGCCTGTAGAAACAGCATTGAGGGATGGTCATGTGTGCACCTGTCCATCACTCAGTTGCACACTTAGTCCAGTGAGTACTCAGGAAAACTGGGAGAGAGACTGGTTGGTTGAGAAACAGAAGAGCTTGCTGAAGAAGTGTTCTCAAAGTAAGCACACAAAAGTTTGAGGACAAGTGACTTGCTGGAAAAGAGCAGGAGCTTTGTAGAGGCACGGAAGAGTGTTCAAGGCTTGACTTCAGCTCATAATTGTGGCCTATGCTTCCATTTTCCAATCTGCAAAGTGGGGATAATAGGATTATTATACCATCTGTCAAAGAGACTTATTGACGTGCTAACGTATGTAAATAGCTTATCACAGTGCCTGGCCCATAATACATGCTATATGTTTGCTGTTATTAATGAATTTGATGGTTGGAATTGTATACAAAGGTTTGTTGTGACAAATTTACACCAAAGTGTCCCACATTATCTTTTGAAAGTTCTTGTCCATCCTCTGAACCAACATAGGGAAAAGCAGATCATGGTTTCCTTGTGCTGATGGAATATTTTTGTTTCTGTTTTTCCTTGAGAGAGGGCAGAAGTTGGGTAACAAGGTAGTGAGCCACACTCAGAAAGCAATTAGGAACTTAATAAATGGAGGTCCAGTTTAATAAATGCTATAAAAGAAGATGCAAGCAAAGGGCAGCCGATCCCTTTCTCAAAGCAGTAACTTGCGAGATTGAGAAGTGTATGGGAAATTAAGTACTGTACAATGTCAGTACAGTACACCTAGTTCCTTATATGGAACACCTTCATATGTTGAACAGTTTGGTACCGTCCCTTGGGTGGTCCACTTATACTATTTGTGAAATGGGAATTAAGCTAAAAGAGTTGAACCTTAGTAAATATATAACAAGGGAGTAACACTTACTGATTTGATAAAAGGAGTGAGCATTGACTTGTGTGATTCCCAATTAGTCACTTGCATGACTACATCAACTGATCTAAGCCATGACTCAGTTTATCCACAAATTAAATACCACTCAGTTTTCTAGCCCTTTCACCTACACAACTCTTAGTCTAGTAACAGTCAAAGGTGAGACTAGGGAGAAGCCAATGAGCCTTTTACACTCCTTGGGTACAAAATTTTAAAGGGCACCAAAAATCTCAGTAACCAACATAAATAGTATTTAGTGCAATATTTTGTAGAAATCAAAATTAATGTGAATAAAATCTATAATGAACAAAATAGCAAAAAAATGCAATAAAAAAGGATAGGCAATATTGATTTTTATTTTTGCTTCAGGTTCTATATGGCTCTGTGTGGTTCCATTACTGAGGCTAAAAGTCTTATGAATGAAGTCCCTTCCACCAGGTCATCACCTGCAATTGTCACAACAGACAAGAAACCTGTGCTCATGTTGCTTTAGGTCCCCTCCACCTAAATGCAACTCAGAAGTTTTATTTTATGTATAGATCACACTTAGGTATTCATTAAAAAATTGCTTCAGGACTCTGAACTGGTCCAAATTATGATAGCCACATTTAATAGATATAATCAGAGATACAAATATGAGGATAGACATAGGCAGATATTATGGATCTATGTACAGATTTAGCTATCTATGCCAATGGACTGAAATGAAATTTCTCCCCTTCCATACAGTCTTTCTCATCCCTCTTCTCTCCCTTCTAGTCTAGACATCTGATAGCAGAGGTGGTTTTACTGTACTCACAGGCAAGTATAGCAGAGAACACATGGGACAGAAACTCAGAAATTTACCCAAAGAAAACATTTAGTCCATCCTTCTTTTTAAAAAGAGGTTTCCCATTTAGCCAAACTGACTAGGAGCAGATATTTTCCCCCAGGAACCAAATTTATTCCTCTTTAATCTCAGTAGTATGTGTATATAACATATGAGACAGGATCCTTGTTCAGTTAAAGACAAAGATGGTATTCAAATCAAAACCACCCTGAGATATCACCTAACCCCAGTGACAATAGCCAACATCACAAAGTTCCAAAACTGCAGAAGCCAGTGTGGATGTGGAGAGAGGGGAACATTTTTACACTGTTAGTGGGACTACAAACTAATATAGCCTCTTTGGAAAGAAGTATGGAGAATCCTCAAAGAATTCAAAATAGATGTTCTGTTTGATCTCACAATTTCATTACTAGGCATCAACCCAAAAGGAAAAAAAAATCATTTATCATAAGAACATTTGCACTAGATTGTTTATGGCAGTTCAATTTACAACTGCCACATGAATGGATTAATAAACTGTAGTATATGTATACCATAGAATACTATTCAGCCATAAAAAAGATGATAACTTTACATCTTATGTATGAACCTGGAAGGAGCTGAAGAACGTTCTTCTTAGTAATAGATCACAAGAATGGAAAAGCAAGTATCCAATGTACTCAATACTAATATGAAGTTAGTAGATGAACTAATACATGCCCACACAAAATAAAAACTCAATTCAGTTCAAACTGGGGGGCATTGGAGGAGGGAGAGAGGAGAGAAAGGAGGGAAGGGGAAAAATAAAAAATAAATAGAAGAAAAAGGTGGTACTCAAATGGACTGACACCCCATTATATCAGGCCTGTGGCCCACAGATGGAGATCACAGATTTTCTTACATTTTTTTCTAATTATCAAAATAATATATATCCATTGCAGAAGTATAAGTAAGTAAAAAAGAAAGTAAAGGCCACCTGCAAAGAGGTCGTAACATGGTGCGTCTATTTGAGAAAATAATCTGGCAGCTCCTTAAAATGTGAAACTTAAGAGTCACCACAACCCACAATTCCATTCTCAGGTATACACCAAAGAGAACTGAAAAGCAACGAATGTCCACAAAAAAAAATGTGTACATGAGTATTCATGACAACATTGTTCACAATAGCTAAAAAGCGACTGCTAATGGGTACAGGGTTTCTCTGGGGTAATGAAAGTGTTCTAAAATTACGTAGTGGTGATGGTTGCACAACTCCACAAATATACTAAAAATCACTGACTTGTATACTTTAAAAGGGGGAAGTTTATTGTATGTAAATTTTATCAATAAACCAGCAATTTTTTAAAGGCTTCAATAAATATAAGACATAAAAATAAGTATAGTTAATATTTTTAATGTTGCAAAATACCTCATAAGGGGTATTCACCAATTAATTCACTTGAAAATGGTCCCATCTCTTGATACAAAGACAATCTAATGCCTAATAATTATTACAGTTTCCCTGGGAGATTAATGGCTTTACTAGGCTCATGAGAATGTAAATTACATATGTGTGTGTGTATATATATTATATATATACATATATAATATATAGTAGAAAGACTTTGAATATTTTAATTAAAGTTATAATATTAAAAATAGATTAAAACAATAATAGTAAGGTCGTAAGTCTAACCACCCTATCCACCCTATAAAACTGTTGTTATTTCTGCATGTATGTGTATTTTCATCTATGAGCTTATAGGATTTTTATAGCTATAATCATAATATATAATAATATATATTCTGTTTTTACTTAAGAAACAATCTTCACATATCTTTAGGATTCTTATCACTTGCATGGTTTCATAGCATAAAGGGAAGTTGCATATAACCATTCCCTAGATATTACTGTAGATAAAGTTAGGTTTATCTAACTTTACTATTTACACATTTACTGTAGAAATAAATATTGAATATGGAAATATTAAATATTTCTACCATTTAGTAGGTACATGTGATATATTAACATTGGCTACTTCATTAAGATAATTTATACGTGGATGATTTTTAATCCTTATTACAAATTATCATGTTATCTTCCAAAAGGTATAAATTGATTTGAACAACCACTACAAAAAATGTATACCGATTCTGCTACAATCTTGCTTGTATGGTATGGTATCACTTAAAACTATTTTCATTGGGATGTTCAAGTTGTCCAGAGCTATTTATTTCACATATTTATTCTTGTAATAATGAGCTTTTAAAAGTTCGCTTTCTACTTTTTCCTCCATATTCATTTAATCCTTCAGTATTTATTACACGTCTACTATATGTGAAATACAAGGAAATAGCCTTGTCCTTGAAGAGCTTACAGTCTAGGAGACGACATTCATATCTGCTTTTACATTTATCCTTTAAATTTTGGATGTCTTCTTTGTAAATATAATTTTTTAATATTGTATATATGAACTTCTTGGGGGGTTTCATTAATATAACATTTTAAACATGTCTATTTTTGATGGTATCAATCCTCTTTTTACAATTTATTTTATTTCTTCAAAAATGAAGGCGTTAATCTTCCACAAATTGAATAAATGTTCTATTCTTTGTCAGTTTAATTATAACTGGATTACAGATTTGTGGGTGTTGATTAACAACAACGAAGCTGAGCAAACAGTCAAGGACTCTATTCCTTTCACAGTAGTGCCAAAGAAGATGAAATATTTGGGAGTATACCTAACAAAGAACGTGAAAGATCTCTACAAAGAGAACTATGAAACTCTAAGAAAAGAAATAGCCGAAGAT
>CAUYPK010018438.1:0-67548 GCA_963574355.1 Loris lydekkerianus
GAAAATTGTGTCAGCAGCAGCCAGCACTGGTCAACAGAAGAGGTCTGATCCTGCTCCACGACAACGTCTGGCCGCACGTCTCACAAATCACCGTCCGAAAATTAAAGGAATTGAGCATCGAAGTTCTGCCCCACCCACCATACTCCCCAGACCTCTCGACAACCGACTACCATCTTTTCAAGCACTTCGATAACTTTCTTACCGGTAGAACCTTTGCCAATCAGGACCTAGCAAAAACGGCCTTCATTGACTTCATCGAATCCTGAGCACCCAATTTTTATGCCAACGGAATTAATCGATTTGTATTACGTTGGCAAAAGTGCACTGATTCAAATGGTGCTTATTTCAATTAAATTGAATAAATATTCACTGAGATATTACAGTTTAAAGTAGACTCATAAAAACAGACAAAACTTTTGAAATGACCTTAATACAAAAACCTTGGCATAACCTCATCATGCAATGCATAATAGTGTGGTCTCATTAGTTGTGGAAAACAGGTAAGAAAGCCAATCACAACAAGATAATTTTGGTGTTTTACTCAAAAAACGAATTTAAAATAAGTATTGCAGAATTAAAGGCATAAACTCAGGAAATTTTCCAATATAGGAAAACAAAAAATGTATTCCAAATCTGAGATCATTTGAAATCTTGCCCCTTTTTTTAAAGCCAATGTTTTAAAAATTGCTTTCCTAAATAGACATTAACCATTTCCTTAAATATTTTTAAGGTTTTAGAGATTTTCAAGGATTTTAAAAATTTTTGTAAAATCTACTACATGAAAGCTAAGATTAATGAATTTAATGAAAATCATTCTTTCCCTTTCCTTACCAGTAATATTCAAATGTGCATAGGTACAAAAGGAATTTGTATCGTATCACAAACTACATTCTTTGATAGTATCTTCAATATAAAAGTCAATTTTGAAAATACACTTTAAAGGAATATTTCTAACCTGTGCTTGAGTCTGCTACCCTAAATAGGTATTATAATACATCACCTTAACAAGCAAATTATAATTTTGACAAAATATGTTTCCCTCAGCTCAGAATATTTAAATGCAACTCAACTACGAGATTCATTTGATTATGAAGGTGCTGACATGAATATAATCTTAAACTATCTCAATGAATTAACCAAATAATAGCTTATATTTCGTTTTAAAAGTTTCACGCTTTCGGGCAGCGCCTGTGGCTCAAAGGAACAGGGCACCAGCCCCATATGCCAGAGGTAGTGGGTTCAAACCCAGCCCTGGCCAAAAAAAAAAAAAACGGAAAAAAAAAAAAGTTTCATGCTTTCAAACAGATAACTTCCTGAAATATATTAAAATATAAAGAAATTAGGGCAGTGCCAGAGGTGGTGGGTTCAGGCCCAGTACCCACCAAAGACTGCAAAAAAAAAAAAAAAAAAAAAAAAAAAAGAAAGGAAGAAATTAATCAGGAAATAGAAAGAAAATGAAAAGTCCCTAATCACATTATTCTCCTGCCTATGACTAGGAGTACAAAGATGAAAGAAGACCGAATTTAACATATATTTCATGATCTAAAAAGGCTGGTGATGCACTTGAGGAAAGTCCTGATGAATCTGGGAGCAGTAGGGGGTGTGTGGCTTGACACACACTTCATCCCTCCAACAAGCCAGCATACGAGAGTGAAAATCACCATCTTTTAGTTCAGGGGAACCAACTCAATGACAACTTGCTATTAATAGTAATCAGAAATAGAGCTACAGATATGTCACTCAGCTTTAATCTAGCACGAGTATCCAATCAGCATCTAAATGAACACAAGTGACACACAGAGCAGGGCATACACAACCTGGAAATTTCTATTGATGGCAATCTTTGTCTGAAATACACTCATTTCCCTCATCACGGAAGACTGATGGCTGCGAACCTCTATAGTAGCCATTTCTTTTATTTTACTCATAAGCTTCAAACTCCAACCTGCTCCAATCCTCAGGTTCATAAAAGGCTTTAATGATATAGTCCTACTCCAGCTGTTCTTTTTAAAGGCTTTTTATTTGTCTTTAGGTCTTTACCTTCCCTCACCATGGCTGGTTCTCATTCTGCACTCTTCTTTCCTGCCTTAGAAATGTTCAGGTATTTGCAATTTCAGTACTTAATTTCAGCTCATTCTCCGTTCTCCATCCTTTGACACATAATCGCAACCTGTTGGCTGTGCTTTCATAGACCCCACCATGGTGTCTTCCATCACTGTGTGTGCGTGGCATCACAAATCACCTGGAAAATTCTCCTTCCTACTTCGGTGATGTCTCTGATTCCCTTCTCCACTGACAAATGTCTTGAAGATTCCACCTTCCTACAAAGGTACGCTTTCTCTCTCTGAATTCTAAGGGAATTCAACTATCAGGTTCAGTTACTACCTTCACTGGTAACTCTCAAATGAACATCTCTGGGCATAATTTCCTACCTAAATCTTTACCTTATTTCCATATGGGGATCACTGGTAACCCACCTCACATGTGTCATCTTGTCATATGCCTGGAGCTGTGACAGACATGGAGATTTACAGCCAAGATTGCTCCCCTATAGAGACACTGCTTACTGTCTAGTGGGGGAGACAGACCCACTTTAAGAAACCTAAAACTGAAGTCATTATTTTTCCCTCAAAGTCTTTATACCAGTTTCCCATTTTAGTCAGAAGCCATCAACATCCAATTGCTGGAACCTTATCTTTGAGTCAATTTTAACACCCTTTTCTACCCACATGTAACGAAAATTCAACTGTTTATTTCTTCCAAAAACTCCTCAGACTTACTTCTGCAATTTTCTCTCTCATCTTTTAGGGCCCCTTAGCAAGTCTGAGTAACTGTTAATCTGTGTGTAGGCTCTGCTCCTTCCAACACACAGGACAAACATACCAGGGCAGTGCACTCCCAACCTCAAGAATTCAGAATTTTTTTTTCTAATTAGTTTCAATTTCTGCTGACTTGCACAATCCTTCCAGAGAAGCAAGAGTTTTCTCTCTGTCCTCTAGGAGGGGTTTCATCTCTGTTTCCAGCCAAATGTCTCCTCAAATAGCCACAAAAAGTGATGAATAAAATCAACACACACCCATCTTTTAAAAAAAAAACATTAAACTTAGAATCTAGAAATAGAAATTTCTTTAAAAATCCACCTAAGCATCATATTGTGTGGCGAAATACAGAGAGCTTTCCCCAATGAAATCAGACAAAAATAAAACCCCAGGATATTTTTCACCACCCCAGTTGAGCTAATGGTGGAGACTCCACCAAGTGGCATAAAGCGTGTAAGTATCAATAATTGAAGGGGATTAAAAAGCAAAATTCTGAATAGTAGAAAATATGAAGAATATAGTCACAATACTATAGTTAACACACATGCAGCAAGGTCAATAATTTTTTAATGGAACCATATAAAAATCAATACATCAGACAAAAAAAAAGATAACAAAACTTTAAAAGTCAAGGTCATATTAAAGAACAAAACATCTAAAAATAAACTCAGAAAAAGATGTTCAGAACATCTACACCGAAAAAACAAAACACTGAGAAAAATCAAAGGAGCCCTAAACAGATGGAATATATCATTTGCATGGGTAGGAGAACTCTAAATTCTCCTCAAACTGATGTGTAGATTCAATACAAACCCAATCTAAAGTCTAGGGGTATGTGTGTGTGTCATGGAAAAATGATTCCAAAATTAAAATACAAATGAGAGAAACCAAGAATAGCCAAAGCAGCCTTGAAGAAAAAGCACAACCTTCAGGGACTTACATTCTCCCACATCAAAACCTATTATTACAAAGTTCACGTGATTAAGACATTTTGGAATTGATATACAACTCTAAATAAACTGATGAATGAATTGACATAATTATGATCATGGTCACTTGATAAAGACAGTATTGGCCTACAATTAGGGGAAAATGTCCTTTTCAATAAATGGTGCTCAGCCAACTGAATACCTTTATGGGGGTAAAGGTGAACGTGGAGCCCTACCTCATCAGACACAAAAATCTACTCCAGATGTACATGAGAGGTAAACCAAAAAAACTGTCTTTAAAAAAATGTATGTCTTCATAATCTTGTGATAAAAGATTCCTTAAACAGGACACCAAAAGGACAAGTCATAAATGACATCTAATAAGCTAAACAATATTAAAATCAAGAATGAGTTTGTTTACTAAAAATAAGTACATACAAGAATATCATATGTTCTACTACATGCAACAGCCAAACTATAAACAACCCAAATGCCCATCAATAGAAATGGATGACCAAGGTATGGCATATACACATAATAAAATGCTACATAGCAATGAGAAGGAACAGATGACTGGCACATGCAAAAACTTGGGTGAGATTCATAAATGGAAATGAACTTGTATCCAGTGCATACAATATGATTCCCTTCACATGAGATTCAAAAATGGACAAAACAAACAGGTGGTTACCAAAGTCTATGTGATGGATATTTTAATACTTGGAGAATCATTTGGGGTGGTAATGCTTTGATTTTTTATTTGGGTGGTAGTTACATGGATGAATTCAACTGTGAGAATTTATTGAGGCACACACTTAACGATTTATGCAATTTCGGCATGTTACTTTTCATTTAAACTAACCAAAAACAACTTTTCTGTATGAAAGAAATTGATGGGACCAATTCATAATTTTAAAGAAGATTACCCAAATGATAGTGTGATGTCTAATATATTCATGAGTCACCCCCAAGGGCCAAGTAATTAACAAGGGAGAGCCACTCTCATTCAGAGGAGGACAAGCTGCATACCCCAGCTCTCTGGGGAAATCGTGTATATCCAGCAGCAGTTCGTAATGCCAACAAGTTATATGATACATTTTATTTGGAGTTTCTGCCATTTTTAGTAATATGATGAATTATTATTGATGACCACTGAATATTAGATTGACTGGTGAGATTCATGCCAAATTAGCTGGCAAGAATAATCTGACCAATCTTCCTTAACCTCACTGCAATACTACCATTAAATAGCATGTGCCAGCTGGCAAGTGAGTCAAACTTTCTGTGCCTTGGCTGCTTCATTTAGGAAATTAAGCAGTTGAAGAGCTTCTAGTCTCCTTTCATTTATGAAGCTGTAGATCCTTTGTCTCCTACAGTTTTAAAATGCACATCTATAAGACCTATGTAATGAGCCTAAATAAGTTAATATTGTTAACAGAGTCCAAGTTCCCAGTCTGCATTGATGAATTCATGAAATTTAACCAATCTTCTCACTCCTAACAGCTTCCAACCAGCTTTGTGCAGTAATAAAATGGATAACTATGATGTCAGTTCCAACCAGCACGCCTCTTGTCTTTACTGAATGTCACTCTGAACAGAAATTCTTTGGAGATAAAAATGGGGGCTGTGGGGTGAACTATTTTCACTACAACCCAGCTGAGCCTGTGGACACAGCAGTAGCCGAATGAATGATCTTCTGGAGCTGGCAAAGAATATACTCATGGCCTTGGGGAATTCTGAAGGTGAACAAACAGGATTTCTTTCCTAAGCACAGTTCAATAAAGCATTGCATTGTAACAGTTTACCTGTGGCAGTAAATAGTATCTCTCCCTGCTGTTTTATCACAGCCACTTGGAAGGCTCAAAAATGTATTTATCACTATTTTGAAAATGTAAAGGATTGTATATAACTTACAATAGCATCTCGGCAGTAAGAATACCATCCATAAATTGGGTATGTGCCAGGCAGTGCAGTAAATACTTTGCACACATTACCTTAAGTAATCCTCACAGTAACCTAGTGGAAAAAGGGTAGTAACCTGCACTTTAAAAGTGAAGAAAAATAGTTCAACTCCTGCTGAATGCACAGCTGGTACCTGAACTCACTTTTGTCTGATCATGCCCTGGCGCCTCTCCTTGGAAGCTGCTGAAAGGAGTGTGCCAGACTGTTCAGAGGAAGTGGTCAGAACAGATTAAAAGGGAACCACAAGAGAGAAGGACATATAAAGTAATAATTCTTAAAGAACTCCAGAAAGAAGCATAGTTGCAAATGACTGAATTTTGCCTGTGAGTCTGGCGCTGTAAGAATGGAAAATGAAGGCAGTGCCTGTGGCTCAGTGAGTAGGGTGCTGGGCCCCATATACCAAGGGTGGCGGGTTCAAACCCAGCCCCGGCCAAACTGCAACAAAAAATAGCCAGGCGTTGTGGCAGGTGCCTATAGTCCCAGCTACTTGGGAGGCTGAGGCAAGAGAATCGCTTAAGTCCAGGAGTTGGAGGTTGCCGTGAGCTGTGACGCACTCTACCCAGGGCCATAGCTTGAGGCTCTGTCTCAAAAAGAGAAAGAAGGGAAAAGGAATGTACACTACACAGTTACAAATGTGGCCAGATCTCAGGAATGCTGCGTTAACTGTCACTGCAGCATTCACTCTGCAGATCCAGGCAGCCACAGGACAGTTCTGTGCTCTCAATCCCAAATTCTGACCCCGAGCCACGGGCAGACTGAGTCTTGCTACCATTTGGGCAGCATTTCTCCAGGTATATTCTGCAGATTGAATGGGTTTACATTAAAGTGCAACAGAGCTCATTTGCCAGTACATTTTGTTTTTTAATATAGGTGTCTCACACCTTATGCAAAAACACCCACCCAACACACCCTCTCCCCATCTCCAGCCCCAAAGCTCCAGAAACCTCTGAAGTTACTGGAAAATAAGCCTCCTGATGACGACTTTGCAGTGTGTTTGTCATATGTGGAGAATCTAAGATATGCGATTAGAACCCATTTGATAAAAATAATAAATTATTTTTCTCAATAAGCATTACTTGAATTTTTAAAAACACAGAACTAAGCAGTACTGCCAGTCCATAGAAGCCACTGATATCTACAATATAAGGGGAAAAAAGCCACATGAACCTCAATGGACACCCTACAATCTAAAATTATGTTAATTTTAAAAAGAGAAATGTAGCTTCTACAACCAGTTTTCCAGAAAATATGCAATAATGTCACACTCTTCTTTTACAGAAACAGAGAAGACTGGTTCACAATTTTCCATAATAATATTATACAAATAAACTAAACATATAAGGGTAAAGACTGTTTTGAAAATCCATTTTCCAGAATTCCTCCTTACAGGAATTTTTTGGCTTTATTTTTTAAAGATTCGTCTATTCCAAAATTAGTCACCCTTTGATTTTCAGTAACTTCTGCACTTTCCCTTTTACTGCCTCTTTACTATCAGTCTTACTCGCTTATTGAGAAACCCAAGGCTTGACCACTTTATCTATGAACTTTAATCATTCATTCACTGAATCAACAAATACTTACGTTCCTTCTTCCCCTTTCCAACTAAATCTCTAGTCTACTTAAAAATAAAGGAGGCTCTTTCTCAGGATGCCTTAGAAGCAATCAGCTGCTTCACGATGAAGCTGAGTATCTCCTTCCCAGCCACTGGCTGCCAGGAACTCACTGAAGTGGACGATGAACGAGCACTTCATACTTTACATGAGAAGCGTATGGCCACAGGAGCTGCTGCTGACACTCTGTGGCCTGAATCAGTGGTAGGAACAAGCAAGCTTTCCCCATTTGGTAGGGTGCCTTTGCCCATGGCTGGCCTCACCTGCTGCTAAGTAAGGGGCATTCTTGATAGAGAATGAGGCCTGGAGAGTGAGAAGTGCAAATGTGTTCAGGATTGTACCACAGATGCCACTTGAGCACTCTCAACTTGGTTGTTATAAAAAAGAAGGAAGAACACTAAACTGACATGTACTGATACTAGGGTACCCTCTTCATATGGGGCCCAAAAGAGCTCACAGAATCTGTAAACTTCAATCTCTAAAGATGACATCTGCCAATGTTTCTGTTGTTTGTTTGTTGAGATAGAGTCTCACTCTGTCGCCCTAGTTAGAGAGCTATGGAGTTATAATCACTGCAACCTCAAAGTCTTGGGTTCAAGCGTTCCTCCTGCCTCAGCTGCTTGAGTAACTGGGACTACAGGTACCCACAACACCTGGCTAGTTGTTTTATTTGTTTGTTTTTAGAGACAGGTCTCGCTCCTGCTCAGCCTGGTCTCTGAACTCCTGCGCTCAAGCAATCCACCTATCTTGGCCTCCCAGAATACTGGAATTACAGATGCAAGCCATGGTGCTCAGCCTGGCAATATGTTTTAAATAAAAAAGGTAAGAAATATAGGGCCAAGGCACCCAATATTCAGCGCCTCCTAACTCCACGTGACCTGCAACACAAACACCAGCTTATTCTCCTGAAGAAACAAGAGTACTAAAAAAAAATAAGCAAGAGGCTGCAGAGTTTGCTAAACTTTGGCCAAAAGAATGAAGGAGGCCAAAGAAAACAGCCAAGAACAGATTGCCAAGAGATGCAGGTTATCCTGAGAGCTGTTACTTCTGAGTCAAGAATAAGATTTTTTTGAGTAACAAATAAGATAACCCTCCCCCAAAATAAATTTGTGTACATGGAGAACTCTAATTTCAGAAACCACATCTGTCATAGGAAAACACAAAACTGACATGCAAATACAAAATTAGAACAGTATCAAATCTCTGTTCATCAAACAAAAAAGGCAAAAAGCCAAGAACTAACTGCCCATGGTGACTCTGTTGGTCACCTGAAACATGGCTACTTCAAGTTGTTCTGCCAGTGGAAAATGCACACCACATTTTAAAGACCTCATAAAACAGAAAGCCTTGAATATTTCACTATTTTGTATTGATTACATGTTAACGTAACATTTTTGATCAGTGGTTCCCCACCTTCCTCATGCCTCCAACCCTTTAATACAGTTCCCACAGGTTGAGAGCCGCTATTTTAGATAAATAGCTGGCCTTCTGTATCTGTAGATTCAACCAATTGCTAATCAACAATATTCCTTAGAGGAAAAATTCCACAAAGTTCCAGAAAGTAATACTTGAACTTGCTGTGGGCCAAGTACTACAGTGAAGCCATGGGAATGAAGTAATGTTCAGGCACTGTATCAAGTTATCATAAGTAGTCTAGAGATGACTTAAGTAGACAGGATTATGTGCAAATACTACGCACATATGCACAAATTATATGCAAATACTATGCCCTTTTGCACAAGAGACATGAGTACCTGTGGATGTGAGTATCAGAGGGGGGCTTCCAGGAACCAGTCCCCCAAGAATACCAAGGAATGACTGTACTGGATTACATAAAATCCACCATTAAAATTAATTTCTACCATGTATTTTCATTTTTTATGTGGCAATGGGGAACTCTAAAATTACTTAAGCAAGTTGAGTTATATTTCTTTTGGACAGTACTGGTCAAAGCTGTACATTGCAAACTCTTGTACAACACAATGGGAGTCTTCCCACCCTTCAACTGTGTTTTATATAGACCCTCAGAGCATGTCTACTTTGTCCACAAAACTCCCAAAAGACACGTTTGCTTGCATAACCTAGTATTTAATTTATCTGGGTGTATCACAATTTATACTGTTAATTTAACATATCTTCAGCCCCTTAAAAGCTATAATTGTACAGAGTGTATTTAATGATGGCTGGTACCTAATATTTACCTCACTAGATTATCAATTTTCAGTTCTATGAAACCTCTACAGAGTGATCTCAAAAGTATTCCACATGTCTTCCAAAGCACAGTTATTCATGTACAACCATGCCTGCAAGGAAGTGTCAAAGGCTCTCCATAATCCTCGTGGCCTAGTAAAACAAAAAGAGTCCCAGAGGACTAGATATAGAACCCACACCTACTCCCAAGTCCACTGTTACATCCCAAAGCAGAGCTGTATTTTAATTGATAAAATAAAACAAAACTCATTCTGCCTCTCGTTATCAACTCCACCACTGATGAGAAATGCACTGGAAGATATCCATCACTGAAATGAACATAACATATACTAGGTCACAGTGCCATTTGGAAATTCAGGCCAAATAATCCCCTTAAATTTCTAAATGCCAAACCTCCGACAATAACGTTTTACAATATCCTGTGACAATCTTATTGTTGCGTCTTGTACATTTCTCCTTGGGCATTCCTCTGAGTAAACAAATTTAACAGTTTACCATTTTCATAACGTGTAAAAGTGGTGAAAGAATTCATTGTACATTTAAACAATTTTGCAACTCTTTGGCTCTTTCACAGGCAAGCAGCAGTACCTAAAATACATTACACAACTCTCATCATATATATCTATATCTATATATATGATATAGATCTATATCTATATATCTATATCTATCTATATCTATAGATAGATATAGATATATATCCTCCCCCCCCCCCAGACAGAGTCTCACTATGTCACTCTCAGTAGAGTGCCAGGGCATCTTATCTCACAGCAACCTCAAACTCTTGGGCTCAAGCGATCCTCTTGCCTCAGCCTCCCAAGTGGCTGAAACTATAGGCGCCCACTACAACACCCAGCTATTTTTACAGACGGGGTCTCACTCTTGCTCAGGAAGGGCTCAAACTTCTGAGCTCAGGCAATCCACCTGCCTTAGCCTCCCAGAGTGCTAGGATTACAGGCGTGAATCACCACACCTGGCCTTCACTCATAATTTTTATCATGAAGTTGTAGGTAAAACCTGTGTTTTCAAACACTCACTCTCTACCAAATACCCCTGCCCTACTTAACAGAGGGCACTGGGTGAGGGAGCACACTGCCAGTCTGCGCCTCATAGGTAACGCACACAACGAATCAAAACCTTCCATGTCAGAAAGAGGACCTACCTGGCAAAGAACACATTGATTTACTTCTAAGTCTGCATAAGGCCTTTAAGAGTTGACAGTTCTCTACCACTTGTTAAAAACACAAGAAAGGCCTTCATTTGAAAGCACTCCCTACACTTCTAACCTTGGGACACCTGGGGGATATGCCAGGTCATGGATGAAGTTACCAAAATGCTAACCTAGCACTTCAAGATTTTTCACATCATCCCCAACTGTCAGAGGCAATCAGTGTAATTGTTAACTAACCCTACAGATCACCAGTAGAGATGAGTGAGGCTAATTTACTTATGAGGGAGCTACAGATCTAAATACTAACAAGAGCCAAGAAGCTGAAACAGGAGTGTAGCCAGCCAAAATGCAACTGGAAATGGAAGGGTGGACTCTCAGGAGAGAAGCCACTGTTCCTCCACTCTTGACAACACTTGCCCTGTAGTTAGAGTCAAGTGAAATGAGGAATCTGTTCCTGTTTATAAAATTGCCCAATTTTTAAAATATTACTGAATTAATTTAAACTGCTATACTGACAAAAAGCAAAAACAAAAACACTAGCCACTTATCCGTCAGTTCACCGCACGTGTTATACTATTCTGACCTTGAAAGTCAAAATACCTAGAGCAGGACAAAGCAGTCAGAAACCACAGAGGTCCAGGGCCTATGCAGTGGGGTGCCAGGAGAAATATAAATCCCCATTACAAACCACGGTGCTTCTTACTGAGGTATCAACTTTACTTGTAGACTTTTACATTAGAGACTTGACATTAAAACAACAGTGTATTATAAATACAGCTCCTAAAAAAATCACATGAACAAGAGTTTCAGCATAAATTCACTGCTTGCAGCCGGCTACTTTCAACCACAGCCCCCAAATTTTCTTGCCATGAGGTTACGAGACTTCCCACCCTTTAAGGAAGAGTTTGGTAAGTAGGCTACTGGGCAAGCCTCAGAAAGGACAAGAAACTCTTAAACTGGCTCTCAGAAAAACATGATTTTCAAGGATTTTTCCACACTTTGGAGTTCTCATCAGCTCTAGGCCGTTTAGATTAATGATTCAAATATAACTTGTACATTCAAGTTATTCTAGGAGGCCCCAGAACACGGCATTTTCACAGTTCAGGCACACGGAACACAGTGGATAGAGGGCACCCCACAAACCCAGTGATAGATTTACCCATTCTATACTAATAAACTATTTTCTTCATGTGTCCTGCATTTGTTTACTGGCAATGAATAAAACATTAAACTGCCATTTAGA
Organism: Loris lydekkerianus; assembly: GCA_963574355.1. NCBI lineage: Eukaryota > Metazoa > Chordata > Mammalia > Primates > Lorisidae > Loris > Loris lydekkerianus. The sequence goes on from CAUYPK010018438.1 coordinate 11,946, forward strand.
ATATAAAGCACTGCAGTTCCTGCAAATGGCAAAGTTATGCTAGCTGTAGTTTAGAGTACTAAGGCTGTTATTTATAGAATAAAACCCATTATCACTACTCAAATATTGAACATGCATAGTTTGTATTCAAAGATAAAGTTGCCACAGGGGACTATTGATAGAGGAAATATGGCTGGAGAGATATGGAATACAAATTAAAATTTATATACTGAAAAGAAAAAATGTATTTAACAGGTGTATTTAATATTCCAGTAGCATTGACTGCAATTGTTAAAGTTATATTTGCTGACATTTCAATTATAACCTTCTATTTTCAGTGCCTGCAGTTCAATCCAAAAATTTTCTACAGGCCCAGTAAGTGTGTACTTTCCAAGGACTCAGTCCATAAATTATCTTTTATTAGTGGTCAGCAGATTAAAAGTTTTAGGGAAAAGACCAAAGGCAAATTTGAAAATGTCTTTTCTTCACAGGACTCCCAAACATTGAAATGAATATAATAGGGACTTAAAACAATGTTTTTCCAAGTAACGCCATGAGGTTAAGAGATTGCCATGGTTAGCTGAATAACAAACACTGTGGTAAGTCAAGAATCAAACTCAAGAATTTTGACTCCAAAGTTTATATCTAAACTACTACAGTTTACTGTCTCCTCACAAACATATGGGGATAAAAGCATGTTCATATGTAACAAATTATATATAGTCTTCATATACAGTAGCATATAATACTAATGTTATATAATTTAAAACAGTGCTTTTCTTGTTTTACAATGTTTATTCTTCTTATAATCTCTTGCAGTGTCTCACAGCTCTTACTGTTACCATATAAAGACCCACATCTCATGCTACTGGAACCCTCAGCACACAATTTAAATGTGTAATTATTTGTGCAATTTCTGAAGTCCTTGCTAGATGATAAATTCAGTGAGCATAGGGGTATTAGCTTTTACTTACTAACATACTTAGCCTTGTTAAGACTCCTTTCCTCAAATATAAGAAAAGAATGACAACAGCGCTTGTGTCATAAACAAACTATGGGAATGGAATGAAATAGCGTAGTCAAGTACTCAGAACAGTACCCAGCACACAGGACGCCAGCAGTAAATGTTGGTTACGTACACAACATATTATCATTATTACTTTCATACACTCTACTTTCCTTGTGAATTCCACTGGGTATGGTTCAGACAGAAGTGCTCAGTAAATAATACAACAAACCCTTTAAGACTTTTTAAACTCCCACTATAAGTAACAGTGGAAGAAAGACTTAGCACTCTCCATTTTGCTTCTGACCTACTACAATATTAGCCTCCTGGTTAAAAGCTCCTGCTTAGCTCTGCGCATAGGCTAGAAGAAGGGTGCCAACAGTCTCTTGCCCACAACCAACCCCGGGGAGATAAGGAAAACATACATGTGAGAAAGAATGCTGCTTTAAAGATCTGCAGGAACATCCAGACCTCCTTCCTCCTAAGTTAACTATCAAAGAGCTAAGAAGTTTTACAATGCTCTCAAACCCTCCCTGACTTCCAATCCTCAATTACCTCTTGCAACCCAACCCAACACACCACCACCCCCAACTCCACTCACTTACCTTTTCCCTTGAGATAAAAAGGAACCTAAGGATCACACTAAGATGGTTTCCTTAGGACATCCTAAAGGTGTCCTATTGCTTTCTTTGGCCCCATACCTGTCTCTAGAAATACCATCTTTCCTGCAGCAAATGGCACAAGCTTCATGTCTCTTAGGCGCACACACTCATACACCCTTTCTTTACACAGGAACCGCAGTCTCTCAGTGTGAATATACATGTGTGTGCTGTTATTCTCTTTTCCTGAAACTCTACTCCCCACCTAATTTTCATCTGGCTAACTACTACTTTCCATCAAAGTTTGGCTCTCTTTCCTCTCGAGGTTAAGTCTTTTCTTACACTCAGAGCCCATTACAAGCCCCTGGCCTATGCCTTTGTTTGACTCTCTTTTTGTTTCTAGTTATCAAAGCACTTAATAAGTTTTTTTAAAAACCCTTTTATACAAATAGGATCTCACTATGTTGCACAGGCTGGTCTCAAACTCCTGCTTCAAATAATCCTCCAATCTTGCCTTCCCAACATGCTGGTATTACAGTCATGAGCCACCATGCCCAGTCAAGAAGCATTCTTAATGTCTTTCTACTTGTCTTAATATACCACTAGATCTCAAAATCCTTAAGCCAGACTTTTACCACCATAAATGTATGAACATAAGAGACGTTCAAAAAGCACTGGTTACATAAATGAACAAATAAATATTTCTAGCTGAATAGTTTTCTATCATTATTCTCATCTTTCCCTCCAAATATCATACTAGATTTAGGCTCAAGTTCAATTTTAGAAATGAATGGAAAAGAAAAATGATAAGACAAGCCCATTTTTAAAACAAAAAAGAGAGAGACAGAAATTTGGATAACTTCCTCCCCAAAGATGGCCAAGTAGCCATTACCATGCGGAAGGACTACATCAGCATTAATCGTGATGAAAGTGCCAATTAAAACCAGCACACAGCCATCCGAATGGCAGAGACACGGGGAACATGGGGAACAGTGAGAATACAGAGCACTGGAACTCTCACACTGCTGCTGCCCGTCTACATCAGAACAGTCACTTAGGGAAACCGGCAACATAGCTGTGTGTTAGTCGGGGACAGTCATGTACGGGAGAGATGGCACAGGAGCTGACCCCTGTGGGAGTGGCTACCACTGCTGTTTTGACTTGATCTGGGTGGATGCCACATGTACGTGTTCACCTTGTGGGATGCTCATTCATCTGTACTTCCTGTACATGAACAATACATTCCTCAAAAGGAAAACTAAAAATAAATGACTAAATACTCTCAACCTAAGAAAAGGTCACCATGGATAATTCACGTCACTTCAGGAACTCTGAAATCCTCTGAACCTGACTAGTCACTTGATTCTGCTTGTGATCTCTTCTTCATCATATTTGTAACTCTTCTCTTCTATGGGAAATTCTATTTTCAACCGCTTGCTAAATATAGACTACACATACACAGGTTTAACATTGCCATAAAAAGTGATAGTACAGCAGAAACGAGGTCACTATCTTTTTACTACAAAGAAGAATAAAAAGGAAAGATATTTTTCCCCAAGTCAAAAAAGATAGAAATTATACATACAAACATACGCAAGTATATATATATATACATATATAACGTATCTCAAACAGTCTGAGTTGGAAGTAACTGGTCCAACAGCAGTGAGAGACAGAAAAGCCGCGCCCCTGGCCTATTAAGGACTGTCCACCCTCCAGGGTAGAAGTAAAGCGACAGCACAGAAGCACTGGAGCCAGACCCCTGTCACCTCTGCTAACCTAGAGTGTGCACAGAACTCTGGATGATTCAGCGGTGCCTGTCAGCTCCACACCACCTTCCTGAATAATACCGGGGAGAGTGTGGTCAATTAGGCTCGGAACAACCAAGGACATGAGAAAACATTGGGAAATCCTTATTGCTTTCCTTTTCTTTTTAACTTCAAAAACACACACACTCACAACCTATCCAGCCACACTAGTGGACATCAGGCCATTTGTGACATGGATCAATCTGGGGAATATCACGCTACGTGAAATTAACCAGCACAGGAAGACAATGCCGTATCCGATCTCATCATATGTGGAACTTTTTCTGAAAGTTGATCTCATTAGAAGTAGTGAGTAGAATGGTGGGAACCAGAGGCTGGAGAGGTTGAGGGAGAGGTTGGTCAAAAGACACATTTTTACAGTTAGGAGGAATATGTTCAAGAGATTTATTATACAACGCAGTTAATTTATTATACAACACTCAGTTAATGATGATATATTATATTCCTGAAAAACGCAAAGGGAACCGAAGTTCAGGATTCATCATGATGATAATCATGTAAGATAATTCATCTGTTAATTAGCTGGAATTAGCCATTCCAAAATGTATATATACTTCAACACATCATGTTGTATGTGACAAATACATACAATATTATGTCAATTTAAAACCAAATTTAAAAATATATACATATATCTATAATGGCCATGCCCTCACATAAGGGAAACTCAATGACATTTTTATTTTTCTGCAATGAATTCTTCCTTTTCAAATCCCTTGCTGGAAATTTTTCAGGCTCTCCCTATCTCTACTCTTCCCATGACCCACACAGGTATTTATTTTGCTTTCTTGTTCATAGTAATGGCTAATTATCTCTAGCCAAAGTAGGACATAAGATGCACACACAGCCCAAGGGCACACTACTGTGGAAAGAGATGTAAAATGAATCCGCACCCATCATCTCCACAAGGCAACTTCACCTTCGGGAGTGTGTCATTTGTAGTTTTGACTATCATTTCTGTTTCACTGGAAAGTATGTCTGACTCCTTAACATTCAAATACTCAGGCACCGCCCTGGCCTTATCATAGATGATTCAGCAAGACTAATTACCCTAAAAAACGGCACCATGTTTTTATTTTTTACTGGTGAAAACAAACAGCCATTATCAGGCATCTTTTATTCACCTGTTAGCAATCACAAAAAATGTACAGATTAAAAAATCTGTATAAAGTCCAAAGAAAAAAAATTAAGTCTTCATTTATAATGCGATATTAGAGGCCCACATTTCAAAATCTAGGAGTCTTTAATAGGAACTGACATCTGAAGCAAACTAAAACTCTTATTTTAGAACTATTTAGGAACATTTGCTTATATGTGCATATGTAAATTAAGAGTTTAATTTATTACATGCCAAATACAAATATACAAAACATTGATTGGCCTCTGCTACTGAAATTAAGTTGTAAAAGCCAGTTTTCCCAAACAGAATTCACTCTCAAACTTCCCATACAAAACTTTATTTCTATCCCCATACTATTAAGTGTCTATATAAAGATTTCAAACTGAAGAGTTCCAGCTATAAAGTACTTGAACTTCATTCCAGTTCATTATAATTCTCTTTGAATAATAGGTATATTCATCATAAATCAGTACAAAATTATAGAATTATCACAGGGAGAAAACAGTTTGCATTTATGGGGTTCATGCTGAAAAAATAAGATTTATCTGTTAAATAGCTCACTCATAATAGGTCTTTTTAATTTAAAATTCCCTTGAAATCAAAGATCTAACATCCTGTAATTAAATAAAAGTAGGAAACAGATCAATATAGCTTTGCATTTCTTACAATTATACTAAGAAATGCAATTTCTTCCTTTCTTGGAAATTTCTTTTTCTTGAGGAAAACCCTTCCAATTTTAACATTTGAAGAAGATAAAAATCTACTTCTTTATTTCCTCAGCAAAACAAAATAAATGGTCCAGACTGCAAAGCACAGTGAAGCCCTCTGGTCTTTCTCTTTCTACTAGAGTCTGTGGCCCCTGCGAATCACATGCTCTCACCGCTCAGGGTCATGGCCTGGACGTTAAATGTAAGTGTCAGCCAGTCATAAAATCTCAACAGTTCTGAAATCTTTAGGGGATCAAATATAAGATGACATTATGTTGTGTGGGGATTGAAATCCCGTGGCCTGTGGCTATGTCTGAAGGAGTTTGACAAATTGGGAAAGAAAGCAAAAATCCTGCCTGCCTTTACAACGACATCATTCTTACACAAATTTGGTTACAAAAGCAACTTCATATTTACTTCAAGAAGCAATTTCAGAAAGTGTTTGGCTTTTTTTTTTTTTTCTTTTCTTTTCAAATGAAATAGAGCTAGTGAATAAAAAAACCCCATCTAGTCAAAGTAATGCGGAAAAAACAAGCAAAGCCCTCTCGACTCCCCATCCAGCCTATCATGACTGTGCGCAGAAAGAAAACAGTACCCTAATCACTGCTGGACAGATCCTCCAAAGATGCCAAAACTCCTTCAGTGATGTCTAATACATCATACTTGAGGTCTAAGTGTGACTAGGAAACTTGACAAAATGCGATGATTTAGAATGCACTCCCATTTTTTGGAAAGTCAGTGCTATAGCCAGAACCAGGAAAAACGAAAATTCTCCAAGACACATGTTTTCTGAGATTTACAACCAGGTAGATACAGAGAAGGAGAAGATTAAACAAGTGTTTAGATGTTTCCATCCTAATACAAAATGGAAAGGCGATACTAACGCCAGCCACTTCTTTGCTGTGTTGAAAAAAAGACAACTGACGATTCTTAGGGTTATTCATTACTGTCAAGAGCCAGACCCCTTCCAGATCTGTTAACTACCAAAGCTGTGTGGAGCAAACCTTGTCGTAGAGAAAAGGTGGTTTTAAGAAAAAGTGATGCACAGAAAACGGAGACATGATATGAAAAAAAGTATTTTGAATTAAGCTGAAAAAGAACAGTTGGTACCATGAGTAAAATCAGTTGATTTATCACTAGTAAGTCCATAAAATTGCTGCTCACGTATGGAATGATCGGGCTGCATTGGACTTGATAGCATTACTCGTACTTTTCTCATCAAGAATAAAAAAGATGACTTACTATTCTGCTAATTCTACTTTAAGGCAATAGGGTCCTGGATGTTGGCAGTTGATTATAATTCCATGTCTCTGAGAAAGTTTTAATAGATGAGGTTACCAACAGAATGTGATGTTCCTGAGATAGTGATACACAAGGTTCTGTCAAAAGACTGCTCTGGGGGAGGGAGGGAGGAAAAGAGAGAAAAGGCGGGAAGAGGGGGAAAGGGGGAAGACAGGAGGTAAAAGGGTGGGAAGGGGAGGGGGAGAAGAAGAAAGGTAGCAGGTTTCAAAAGCCACCCAGGTGATTACAATGCGTAGCCTGGGCTTAGAGCACTCCTCCAGATCCACTGGACCTCATTCTTCGCTCTCTCTGCATCAGTGATCCCCTTCCCTCATTGGGTGGTCCCAGATTTCCTTTGGAAACTTTTAAAGATACAGATGCCCAGGCCTCATCCTAAATCAACTCCATTAGAATCTCTGAGGATGAGGTCCAGTATGCAAAAGATTTCCCAGAAGATGCTAAACTGAAGATATGGTTGAAAACTAATGCTCTTCAAGGGCAGATGCTCAGCCTTGTCTTTGGAATTCACTGAATTATTAACTGTCCTCCTTCTATCTTCTACTTTTATGCCATTTCCAGGAGTATTAACCCTTAGGGAACTTTAAAATTACTTACATGGTTAGTTCAAGAACATGAAGTAAGCTGAAGTAGAGAAACTCAGGCTAAGTTCTTTTCTGCTTATTGGAAGGTATATTAGTTTCCCAGGGCTGCCATAACAAAACACTACACATCACGCAGCTGTAACAACCAAGATTTACTCTCTGGCAATTCTAGAGGCTAAAATTTGTTGTCAGTAGGTCCATGCTGTCTCTGAAGACTGGAGGGGAGAATCTGTTCCAGGCCTGCCTCTGAGCTCCTGGAGTCGCCAGTGACCCTGCTGTTCCTTGGTTGATGGACACATCACTCCAATCACATGTTCTCCCTGTGTGTCTGCGTCTCTCTGTCTCTCCTACTCTTCTGAGGTTACAGTCATATTGGACTGAAGGCCACTCTGCTCCAGGATGACCACATCTTGACTAATTATATCAGCAACAACTCTATTTCCAAATAAGTTCACATTCCAAGGTCTCATGGAAGACACAGATTTTGTGAGAACCCTCTTTAACACCTTATACAGTTATTATGGTCAGAAACATCAGCTGTCAATTTCAAACACATAGTGAGGATATGAATTTTGTAGAACTGACTACCTCTAACAAACACATGCCCAATCGCCAACAACATAGTCCAATTCTGACTTTGCACTTTAACAAATGCTCAGCAAAATAGCAAAATCTCCGTGGTTTAACACCTTGATTAACCATGTAATGGTTTATGTATTCTATGGTATTCCCTAGGTACTATTACTACTCAAGTTTTGTTCACAATCATCAAAAAAATGAGTATATATACATACACGTCATTTTGTTATGCTCAAAAACTTTCTGATACACCAAGAGCCCTCCCTGGTAACAGCAGCCATCAGCTAGACCCCGTCACGGAGGGGCCATTGAGGGTGAACCTGCACATGAAGAATGCTTAAAATGCAAAATACTTTCTGCCAAAATCCTAATTCCATAGGTACAAATTCATTTAGCCCCCTGAAATATTTTGTCTTTTTTTGGCTTTAAATGTCCTATAACATAAAGGACAATTTTAAGTCAGCATTATTTATCTAAAAAAAAAAAAAAATACTAAGGGAGATAGGCAGAATCATTTTTTAAGGCAAATATTGTTTCTTTGAATCCAAAAGCACTTTCAGAGGAGGAAAAAAGATCTAAAACATAAGAAATTAGGAGAAACACCAAGAAAAATCTAATAGATTTTACCAATTAAATTATTTCAACTTCAATACACTTCGAATATTTGAGACTCTACAGAAAACAGCAGCCACCTCCTCCCTGACAATTTTCTAACAACCCACTGTTTTCCTATGAAATAAGTCAAAGAAATCTCCCTTTATAACTAGCTGAAAAGAGAAAAAAGTCTTCTATTTACTAAACTGACCCTTACTTTGATCTCTTATAGACCCATTCAGGTAACAATTTATATATAACAGAGTTTAAAGCAAGAAAACTCCTTTGGAAATTTAAAATACCTTAGAAGTCAGGAACAAATGCAAATAAACTGAAAACACAAGGGGGCTGTATCTCTATTGCTTGTCTTTGGTTACTGAGTTTGACAGCAATGTTTTAAAGTGTGGGGAAGGAAATAAATCCTTCAATTTGACTATGATATTTGGAAAGAAGCTTAAAGCAGTTTAATAACAGGAGTTAAGATTAAACCATACTTCTAAAAAAAAAATTCAAAGGTGCCAAAAAGAAGTGCCTTTATGTAAATGCCATTGCATTCCAACTACCTGTGTTTTCTGAGAACAGAAATCTCTGTTGCTCACCCACTCAGATGAAAAGCCCAAATGCTCATCTACTACTATAACTTCAAGGTCATTTTAAAGGTTCTTAATTGTGCTATAAGTGGGTTATGAACATTAGTAAATTACACATTGGACATTTCGGTTTAGACTAAGTTTTTTAAAAAATAACAAGTAGTCTAAATAGATGCAAAGGTTATTGCGCTCCACTGCCAATAGGCCTATCTGGGAATAATCATCATTTACTACCGTATAGACCATGAAAAGTTCCCAAGGGAATTCAGAATATACTTTTTTATAAACAGTCACTATCATAAATATAAAAAATATAGATATCAATCAATAAAGCAAAATGAAACGCATTTGACATAACCAAATGACTGTAGATACAGTTCAGTAATGAGACCAAGTAGATATAAAAGGTATCTAATTTCCTCCCACTTAATAAATGCCAGTTAATCTTTTCCCTAGAGTCCTGAAAACATGGGGTAAAATGCAAATGTTATTCCCTTTTAATATTTAGATTTGCTAAGATTTTTCTATTAAGACAGTTGAGTTTCAGCACCTTTACTCAGAAAGTGGACTATATTAATAATCATAATGCATGCCAACTGAAATGTACTCACAAAAATCTATTTCATAATTTGTTTATTATTATCAATGACTGAGACTAGGATGAGCAACACAGTGAGACCTCACCTGTATAAAAAAATAATCAGCTAGACGTGGTGGCCTATACCTGTTGTCTCAGCTACTCGGGAGGCTGAGGCGGGAAGACCAGCATGTAAGCCCAGAAGTCTGAGGTTGCAGTAAGCTACGATCGTGACTCTGTACACTCTCCTGCACAACTAAGACCCTACCTCAAAAAGAAAGAAAAAAATGTGAATTGCCAATCCATTCCATGAGAAAATTACCTTTACTTTAAGAACTTGAGGCAGCAAAAGAAGACCTCTGCATTAGTGGAAAAAACGATTTAAAAGAATGTGGCAATGCTCCAACTCCCAAAATACATGTGCAGAAAATAAAAGGTGGAAGAGGCAAAAAAGATCAAGTTATTTTAATTCCAAAAACAAGTAAAAGATTTACAAATCAATTTTTTTAGCTTTGTGCTTCTCTTAGAAAGCTTTATATAATTCTCCTTTGTAAAAAGCTGAAATTATATAGTGAAAGAAATCACCTTGAAATCACACTTACAAATAGTTAAAATGGTAAATGTTGTGTCATGTGTAATTGAGAATTAAAAACAGAAAGTAGTGATATTTAGTTTCTTCTATAGAAAAACAGGGAAGAAATGGTTTTTAATCTTTGTAAATTACATATGCATGCACATTTCAAAGTCAGATACAGTTACCTGAAAATAAAGGGATTTAATTCTACTTTTGCTCTTTGAGAACATCAGGCCTTAGATATCTCTGAATTCCCACCATTTAGAACAGGCGTCTTCAAACTTTTTTAACAGGGGGCCTATTCACTGTCCCTCAGACCATTGGAGTGCAAGAATATAGTTTAAAAGAAAAAACCATGAACAAATTCCTATGCACACTGCACATATCTTATTTTGAAGTAAAAAAAAACGGGAACAAATACAATCACACAGCCTCACGTGGCCCACGGGCCACAGTTTGAGGAACCCCTGATTTAGAGAGTGCTTTGCAGAGTGTAAAAAGCTATAACTTGGTTAAATAAGTAACACGTGTAAAAAAAATCGTTTACATAGTAAATTTATGCTTATAAATATCTTATTACTATTAAAAAAATACACACAGCTGACAAACTCCAATGTCAATATATTCATCTTGATTTCTATCCAGGTGAATCTGAACACCACCAAATTATTCTAACCTATAATTTGTCTTCTAAAATCCGGTTACATCAATCTAAATTTTCCAAGCACGTGGACCCACAGGAAGCCATGAGGCATGTTTGTGAACCAGGTTGATCAGCTCCTCCCTCAATGAAGTCATGTGTCCTGACACAGCTTTTTGAGCCCTTTCCTGTGTGAATAACCAAGAGGCCTGCCTGGGTTTTAACAGGAAATGGTGCCACTGAAGTGCAAATTCACACGGTGGGAAAGTGCAGGGCTGAGGCTGCAGCAACAGCGGGCAGAAAGAACCAGCAAGCTAGTCAGTGCTCTTTTTAAAAATAGAATAAAGAAGCAGAATAGAAAAGGGCAAAGGGAAAAAGAAGCAGAATTAGCTTGACCAGAAATACACAATGACTTATCCATAAACCTAGGGGATGGCCTATCCTCACAGTTTACAGAGACATTTGTAAAGAAATACGAAGGTAAAGATAACTCAAAGCAAAACTACTCCCTTGCCTGTTTTCTTCCTCCCTAATCACCTTCTTATTTTCTCTTTATTCTTCACACTTCCCTACTGCCTTTTATCATCTCATTACACAGCTCAAAGAAACTGCTCCACCCTTCTAAGCCAATTCATTCCACCTGCCTGTGTTCTGTCTTAGGAGTGGAGGAGCCAGCAATACAAATAAATGTTTTTAAAGTACTAAGACCTGTCCTACATGGAGGTCAAAGGTGCCAAGCTAAGAAGGATGGCAGTGTATAGCTGGTTCTAATAGTAGTACTGAAGGTAAAGATTCCCCTAAGGCTATTTGTAAAACCAAAAGAGAGGTTTCCAATTCTAAATATAGTTACTTGGGCTTCAGATAGGGTTTAAAGTAAATGTCACATTAAGTCAAGTAATCAGTATTCGCATCTATGGGCTGGAAATGCATTTTTAAAGTGTCACAGCCCACGGCTGCAACCACTTGTCAGGGCCCAGGACTGGCCAGGTCTCAGCCTGGCTTAACTAGGTTCCAGAGGCAGAACGCTAAGCTACCTTGCTCTGGAACAATTGCTCTTAGGTGCCTGAGGTCTATCTACTTTAGCAGGAGAGAGAGAGTCTTAGAGAGAGTAAAGCAGTCTTGGAATAGATAGATCTTAGTCTTTAGTTGAGCTTAGTGATCTTCCACAGAGAGACACCGTGCTGGCATTCTGCAGGCAGGAGAGGAGACAGAGTCAGAGTAAGCAGGTCCATGATAGAATGCGCATGCTCCCGACTGCCTGCTCCTCCAGCCTAAAATAAGGCTGATCTCGTGCCTCTCAACACCACAGGTGTAGAGACCACCAATTCACCACTGCTCTCATCTGGTGAGCTCTCATGCTTGTTAGGAGAGCTAAATCCCTCTCCATGCGCTTTCCACCAAGGTGTTCCATTATTGAGCTATACAGGTATTTCTTAGAACTCTCACTCCTCCTAGCCATAGGCTATATGGGCTGTTACATTAAAGACCTTTGGCTTTTTAAAAAAAAAAACTTCAAAAACTTGAAAATTTTCCTATAAGTCATTTCCATTGTGAACACACAAATTTATCACATAAAGGCAACAAGTTGCATGGAATAATTTTTCTTTAAATTAGCTCTAAGAATGTGTGCTTTCCTGTAATGGTACTAATTCGAGATTATTTCACAATAGGACAAGCTACTTTAATGCAAAATTAAGTATGTGTCAACAATCATTTTGTCCCTTGTAAAGAAATAAGATGAGATATCACTTAACATCAATTAAGTTAGCCAGTTTAATATCTATTACATCCATTGGTAGAAAGTGGTATAAAGGACCTTATTCATGTTGTCTCTGGCAATACCAACTATCAGAATTCCTTTCCAGAGTCAAAAAAAAAAAAAAAAAAAAAAAAGTTGATTGTCTTGGACCCAGTGGTGACATTCCTGAATTAACCCTATTTAAAAAAAAGGGGAGAGGGACTATAAAGAAACACCATTCATACCTTAAAAATTGGAAATAATTATAAGGAAATGGCTGATTTAATTGTGGCTTAAAAACTGTAGTAGACTAGTATATTGCCATTATAAACTATATTTAAGAAAAATGGGGAAAGAGTTTGTTATACAATATTAACTTTAAATGACCTGCTTATGAAGAAAAATGAGTATACACGTAATACACAGGGACTTTTGTTAAATAAATGTAATGTGGTGGTTTGCATAGCAATTTTTTTCCTATCTTAATATGAATTACTGGCATAATTTCAAAATGGTTTTCTAAGAACTTCCAGATACATTATATATTCTGTATGTATTTTGCAAATGTATTTCCAAATATTAGTTTAAAATGTTAATATAGATTTCAAATTAACACTGTTTACTAAAAGGCTTTATAAAAATGAATATGGTCATATCTAGTATTTCTCTTAATCTGATAAATAATGCAGTAAGTGTGGCTCCTATGTGGAAAATGCTTCCAGTTTTAAAATGTTTATGTTAACAGGATTTTACGAAGCACTTGGCTAGGTACCGCAGAGAGTCACGATGTCTACGAAAAAGAAGATGCAGGAATTACATCATTTCATAAGCTTACACAAATAAGTAAAAAGTGGAAAGCCATTTTCAATCTTTTTAAAGGGGTATACATGGCATAACTAATTGCAAAGCTCTAGAGAAATAATGAGCAATAATTTGTGATATATAAAAAAAGGGGTTGCAATTATCACTAACTTCCATATGCCCTGCCAAATGTTTTACGCAGTTCTTGTTTACATACTTCTCAGGACAACACTACCAAGTAGGTACTTTTGGTAACTGCATTTTATAGATGAGGAAACCGAAGCTCAAGTAGAAAATATAACTCATCCAAGGTTATATGGAGAATATCAATAGTAAATGCTGAAACTAAATCTGTACCCAAAAAAACTTTTTCCATACAAAACCAATATTTTCATTGCTATTTCTTTATATAACCCCACTAGATTTTTTTTTTTCTGCTTTTCTTCAGTTATTTTTAATCTGCTCTTAAAATGGAAGAAAGGTGAGGGTGGCGCCTGTGGCTCAAAGGAGTTGGGTGCCAGCCCCATATACTGGAGGTGGTAGTTTCAAACCCAGCCCCAACCAAAAAACTGCACACACACACACACACACACACAAAAAAAAAAAAAAAAAATCAAAGAAAGGTGAAACTATTATAAGAAAATTTCACCAGGCTCAGCACCTATATAGCTCAAGCAGCTAAGGTGCCAGCCATATACAACAGAGCTGGCAGGTTCGAATCCAGCCCGGGCCTGCCAAACAATAATGACTACTACAACCAAAAACTAGCCAGACGGGCGGGCCTGTGGTCCCAGCTACTTGGGAGACTGAGGCAAGAGAATCAGGTAAGCCCAGGAGTTGGAAGTTGCTGTGAGCTGTGATGCCAAGGAACTCTACCCAGGGTAACAGCTTGAAGCTCTGTCTCAAGGTAAAAAAAAAAAAAAAAGGACTAATCATCTATGTAATTTTCAACATGTCTCCTAGTAATATTCTCAACTAAATTGAAGTTCTATCTTTGTGATCATAAAAATGATAAAGTCATGTTTCTTTATTTCTTTTTAGATCAGACTTAATTAACTATACCAGAAAAAATTTGGTAGAATTACTGGATCAGATATGTGTTTACTTTTTTTTTTTCCTTCAGTATCTAAGTCATCATGGCCTATTAAAGGGTTTAGGCACCCAGGGCACCCTGTATTACTCTTACACAGTTGGTTCCCAGGCATCTTTAAGCACATGTCTCATTCTGTCTATACCCAAGGATAAGTCTGGCCTCTAGGAAGGATTTTGCTTTCTTACATAAACAACACCTTCTAAGGGCCTCCTAGGCAGTTAGCTCCCTTCTTAAGACAAATGTCTGGTTTGCTATGAGTTAAAGTTTCACCAATTTATCTCTTAAGAACACTGTTTATCAAAGCTCACCTTGGGGCTATGGTTAAGTGCAAAGCCAGAGCACCATGCTAGGCAGCTCAAGTGAAGAAGGTAGTTAAGAAAAGAGCTGCTGCCCCAAGCCGAGCCTGATTCACCTACCAATAGCTCTAAGTTATTTGAAATTCTGTATTTTCTAACAAGTATGTGAATTTTCTCCATAAAAATGCCACAGTTGATTGTCATATGGTACATTAAAAAATGTTCTAAGTGACTACTTTTCTCGAATTTTTGGAGTAAACTGCCAGCCAAACATAGTCAAAATGTCCTCAGAGATCTGAACATCTAGGCCTAAAATAAACTATGGCTAGAGATCCAAATCTCTCACGGCTGGGAAGTGGGGAAGGGGACAGCATGTCTTATTTTCACCAGTAGAATGCTCACTAGAAGAAAACACAAGAAAAGATTACAAAGAACAGAGCCCATGGAGGCTACAAGGAGTGCCTCTTAGGCATAAACCAAAGGAAGGGTCAGAAAAACAGCTCTAAAGAGCAGAGCACCTGGCCGCGGTCACAAGGTTTTCCTCCCATGGTACCACCTCTCTTGCTCTCCCTCAGCCAAGCTCTACCTTTGGGCGTGGTGGCTCACGCCTGTAATCCTAGCACTCTAGGAGGCTGAAGCACGTGGACTGCTTGAGCACACAAGTTCAAGACCAGATTGAGCAAGAATGAAACCTCCAACTTTACTAAAAATTGAAAAATTAGCTGGGCATCATTGTGGGCACCTGTAGTCTCAGCTACTCAGGAGACTGAGGCAAGAGGATATCTTGAGCCCAAGAGACTACAGTTGCTGTGAGCTATGATGATGCCACTGCCACAGCACTCTACCAAAACAACAAAGTGCTCTGTCTAAAAAAAAAAAAACCAGAAAAAAGAAAAAAGGGCAGCACCCATAGTTCAGTCGGTAGGGTGCCGGCCACATAAACCAAGGCTGGTGTGTTCGAACCCAACCTGGGCCAGCTAAACAACAATTGCAACTGCAGCAAAAAAAGAAAGAAGAAGAAGAAAAAAAAATAGCTGGGCATTGTGGCCAGCGCCTGTAGTCCCAACTACTGGGAGGCTGAGGCAAGAGAATTACTTAAGCCCTAGAGTTGGAGGTTGCTGTGAGCTGTGACACCACAACACTCTACCAAGGGTGACATAGAAAGACTCTGTCCTCTCCCCCCCCCCAAAAAAAAGCTTTGTCTTTGTTCATGTCAACATTCGCTCCTGTTAAACACCAACTTCTTTTACTAGAGAAAGAGTATCTCACTCTACCCTAAGATGGGACTTAAGTAAATTTTAAAATACCTGGAAGAGGCAGTCTGTACAGTTCTACTGTTGCAGTACAAAACCTTCTTGCCCTCTGCTCACCTCCCACACTCTTTCCCACTGTGGCCCCCTTCTAGGAGAAAATAATTATGAGCCACAAATAATATTCAAACCAATTGGCATCACTTCTTAGAGGCCTATCGCAGACCAAGAGCAGGTTTATTTAGGAAGATACCCCAGGGAAGTAGCACTCTGCCCTGTTTCTCTCTCTCTCTCATTTAAGGGTAATGTTTGAGATAATAGAATGCTAAATACTTTGCAAGATCTATCTCCTTAAAATCAAATTTTGAAAAAGGAACTCTGGATATACCACCTTGCAGATGAGGAATTGCAATTTAGGATAAGGATCGTGACTAACAGCACAGAGATGGAAGCCAGTGGGAAAGCCAAGATTTCAACTATAATCCGTCTAGTCCTAAACTGAATTTTAAATTGTAACTCTGTACTGAAAATTGATAAAAAGTCTACTCTCTTTATACTATGCTCAAGGCACTAAATTAAAATACATATATGTATTTTCTTTTATAGACAAGGTCTTGCTTCGTCTCTCAGGCTGGAGTGCAGTGGCCCGATCATAATTCACAATAACCTTGAACTCTTAACCTCAAGTGACTTTCACACGTCAGCCTCCCAGAAGTTCTAGGATTATAGGTGTGAAACACCATACCCAGCTTAAAAATAACTGAGTACAAATATGTGTAAGGCACTGTGCTATGTCCAAGAACTATAAATATTACGTAAACAGTCCAAGACTCAGTGGGTTCACAGACTCCAACTACAGGCTTGGCCTCCCAAAAGTCACCCTGAAGTCGCCATGCAGAGGGTAAATGAGACATTGTAGCTAAATCTACATTTTAAAATGTTTATGTTAGAGGTGGCCAAGCCATAAAGAATATTTTGTAAATATTTTGTAAAATTTGATAAATAAAGATATATTTCGCTACAATTCCCCATTTTCCCTATGTGTGGTGACTTTGTGGGTGACTTATGGGACACCTTGTATTTGCCATTCCTTCTCCGTAGACACCTTCCTTGATCAACATAACCTCCCAGTTTATGCTCCGGAATTTCTGGCTCACTTTCTCTACAGTGCCTTCCTTGACTAATTCTCCTCCAGCAATACTACTGGTTTTATATGTAATTTAAAATCCATTCCAATAATTTATGTTTATATAAATTTATACATTAGATTTATTCTCAACAAATAGACTATCTGCTGCTTTGTTCTAAATTAACCAGTTGTGCTTTCCATATGCTGTACACTGACTATCAAGTAAATTATTAATATATAGGCCAGTTTGGCAGAGGGCAATCTAGGATACAAAGAATTAAATAAATCTTAATTTTAGGTTTATAGAAGCTATCATTACAGATCCCTTTTATTTTATTTAGAGGAGGTGTATGTTACCGGTAGTAACCTGCCTCGTAAGGAGAATACTACTTTATTAATAAAAACAATGAATGATTTAGCATTATTAAAGAAATTTGATCTTTTACTAAACCAGAATTTATTATTTTTTTGCACACATCCTTAACATGCTGCCTTGCAGAGTCAGACATAACTTTCTTCCATCTATAAGAAATGCCTTATAAAACAGTATCTCAAATAACAAAATGGTTAGTATCATGATTTATCCATGTTACACAGATTAAAAAATTATTTCAAATATTAGATTATTTAATAATTTAGTGTTCCACATTATTGCTTTCACACAAGTACAATCTTCTAGAAAATAAGAGCATGCTTTTCAATTTTCATTCAGCTAAACGTAAGTATTTCAACAGATAAAATTAGGTAACTTTAAATACTGGCTAAGTAACCAATCCAGTCTTCATTTTCCTTTACCTATTCATTTTAGGCAAATAATTAGGAATAATCTCCTTCAGGGATTATCATAAAAGGAATCCCTGGCCAGGTGCGATGGCTCTCGCCTATAATCCTAGAACTCTCAGGCCAAAGAATTGCTTGAGCTCAGGAGTTCCAGACCAGCAAGAACAAGAGTGAGACCCTGTCTGTACTAAAAATAGAAAACTAGTCCAGGCATAGTGGGGCACACCTGTAGTCCTAGTTACTCAGGAAGGTGAGGCAAGAGGATTGCTCAAACCCAAGAGTTTGAGGTTGCTGTGAGCTATGATGCAATGGTACTCTACCCAGGGCAACCGAGTGAGACTCCATCTCCAAAAAAAAGAGAAGAAAAGAAACTCCTTTACTGAGGTGGGAATCCAGAAGAAATGATGTCTAAAGCCCCATCAATGGCAGAGTTTCTTAATTAAAAACTATTCACAAGTTTGCATAGGCCTTCTCAGACGAAACAAGTTCATTATTTCACATGTAATAGCCACAGAATGCTGTTAACATACTATAAAAATGCAGTTTGAAAACAGAAAATAGAAGCTAGGATATTTAACAGGAACTTTTAAATCAGCTAGGCACAACTTGATTACATGACCCTCCTTAAGATTTCTACAGAAACTGAAGAGGAAATTGTAGTAAACCAATGTAATGAAGCCTTGGGGTTGGTCTTGGAACACTTTTTAAAACCTATCTGGGACACTTTCTACAGAAATGCTTGACGATGGCAGCTCTCTGTCATCAGGCCTCATCGTGTTGTACGCACTTCCCGGGGTTCCACACCCACCAGCCACCAGCCAACACTACTGCGCGGCCTCAGTCCTCCCCTCTGCCATCCCTGCTTCCGCTGCCAGCCAGGCTGTTGTGTGCACACTGCTCTCCACCTTCAACCACACCTAGCCAGCATTCCCCGTCCACTCCACACTACGATCTCCCCGTCCCTTCTCTATTTCACAAGTACTATTCAACCTTATCCATCTCAACACTCCAAGCCTATTGCTGCACTTTCACCTCAACATTACAATTTGCCGCCTGATCACACACTATCTTAAACATGGATTACCTCTTTCCGAAGCTGTGTGTCCACAATAAGACCATTAACTCTGCGTCTTAGACTTCTTCTTGGCTCCTGGCAAGGCTTGGTACTCAGCAACTACTGGATGGCTGATCAATAAAAATAAAATTACCTTTATGTAAATTTATTTTCTTTGTTGATTTTACAAAAAGTATCAAAAATCTTAAGCTGATATGTATTTAGTGTTTCATTAGTTTTATGCTTTAAAACTCCCAATTCTTTGTATTTTCCCTAAAAGGTACCCAGCAAACATTACTTCATAATTCCCTAATAACATTCCCATGCGTGTTATTAAAAACGACAACTAAATATGCTAATTATTCACTCTTCTTTATCTTTTCCTCTTGAAGTGAAATGTGACATACACTGAGTACAAATTAAAACTAGTGCTGCCAGGCCTTCTAAAATTCGTAATTACATAATATAAACACTAACAACTAAAAAAAAAAATTACAGTTTTGCTTTTCTCATCAGAAGAGTACCAGGTATGTGTATGGTGAAACTTTTGGACACTACATAAAAATATAAATAAGGCAGTTAAAATCAAATACTGACAGCAAATAACAGGCATAGAATGCATACTGTATTTGATATATGCCCTTTCACACTCAGGTATGTAAATGTACAAATTCTAGAAGCAGTTCCTTAAATCCTGGCTTCACACTTCTTATTATCAGGACCTTGATATTTCTTTTAATATACAAACAGTGCTTTTTTTCTTTTGGAGACAGAACCTTGCTCTTTTGCCCCAGGTTTATAGTGGTGTCATCATAGCTCACTGCAACCTCCAACTCCTGGGCTCAAGCAACCCTTCAGCCTCAGCCTCCTGATCCCATGGGATCAAAGGCAACCCACCATGATGCCTGGCTAATTTTTCTATTTTTAGTGGAGATGGGGCATCATTCTTATGCAGGCGCATTGCAATCTCCTGAATCATGTAATCAGCTTCCCACAATGCTAGGATAACAAGAAGCAGCCACCACATTCAGCCAGTATTATTTACTTAGAGAAACGTTGCTGTTGTTAAATTAGCTAGTCAACATAAAAAATTTAGCAAAGTAACATATGGAAATGCCCAATATGTTGCCTACTGTATGTAATCCTTGACATGAGAGAAGAAAATAAATTATAAAATAGTATTTAACAATACTTCATAGACTTCCTTACGATGTTTTTAAACAACAGTCTAGTATTTCTTCTATCAATGTGCTACATGTAACTATTACCCCTATTGGACGTTTTGATTACTTCAGGTTTTAACTATAATAATCTAGTGAGCATAACTGGAACTATGTCTTTGCACATACTCAGTTATATTTTTTGAAATAGATTCCTAAAAGTATAATATTTCAGGTCAAAGAGTAATCACATTTTAAATGAATGTTTATGCACATTGAAAAGTATACATTTACATACACTTCACCAGTGCACACAGGCATCTACACACATAGACCACGCCCTCCTTCCGGACAGCTGGTATGAATACCTTTCTAATCTTACCCAATCTGACAGCAGAAAAATGGTACTGTTCTGCTTTAATTTGCATTTCTTAGACTACCAGTAAGATAAAACATCAATTCATCTGTTTGTTGGTCACATATAAGTGAAATCTCTTGTTAAAATCGTCTTCCATCTTTATACTGGGCAGCTGTCTTGCTTTAGTTAACAGATTTCTTCATTAAAAAAAAAAAAAAAAAGAAAATACTACATTTGCACTGTTGTATATTGTAAATGTTTTCTCCAAGTTCGTTTAGCGCTTAAATTTACAAAATTTTTATTATAAAGGTATGTTTGATTTTTAGGTAGGCAAATATATCAATCTATTTCCGGACTTGTAATTTCTGGATTTAGAGGAACTCTTTCGAAATTTCTTCCACATTCCAGATTTATAAAAATATTCACTTAAACTTACTTTGGAACCTTTGTACATTACTTTGGTTTAGTTTTTATGAAGCAAAGTACTAGAGAGATGTTTCTGAAATCTTAGAATATTTTTTCTGAAAATATCTCAGGTCACACAAAGCATAAGGCCACTGTATTGGGAAGCTATAGAAGATGATGTATCTATGTTTCCACAGCAGAACACCATAAAAAGGCCCATCATGTACACTGCCTTAATATTTTCACTACTTTTACCAATGAATTTCTATCCCAATCTATACACCTCTGTTCTTCTTTCTAGGCCTGTTTATTCCATAACTTATTTCCTATCTGCTCTCAAATATTACTTCTAGGGAAGATGGCCCCACCAGTTCCCTGGACCCTAGAATCTTTCCCTTTATTCTACAGTACCTCTCAGTTGGAAGCAATACATATACACAGTCATCCCCCAGCACTGGTCCTGAATATTGGCTCTAGGATCCCTAACCCACATCAAGATCTTCAGACCCTCAAGCCCCTCCTATGACCTGGCAGTATTTCCATGACCTTGTGCACACCCTCCCATACACTTTACATCATCTATATATTCATAATACATAATAAAATGAAAATGCTATGTAAACAATTGTTATATATTTTAAAAATTATTTTTTAATAAATTTATTTTAACTTTCAATCTGTGGTTGAATTCAAGGATATGGATTCTGCAGATATGGAGGGCTGATGGCATTTATATTAATTTGATTATCTAAACCATAGCAGGGATGATGATTATTTTTGATCCCCATTGCAGGAGGAGGTAGGCGGCATCTTCGTAAGTATTCAATAACTGTGTTTAAACGGAAAGGAGGAAGGAAGGAAAGTTTAGGTATTGTTTTCTTTTGTTTGCATTGGTTTTTCTAAAAACAAAAACATAAGGTCTAAGTGAAGCCAAAGACAAAACTGATATTACATAGCTCTTCGCTGGAAGTAATCTATCTTTCTTTCACAAAATTTTAAGAGAAGCTGAAGACAGTTGGTGGGGAAACTGCAGACTTATAGCCACATAAGACCTTCTAGGTCCTTAGGTACAGCTTTTTGACAAGAACAAAATTTTACAGAACAAATCCTTTCATTTTAATGAATACATGTTGCTTATCTTTTATAGTTATTTTTAAAATGAACACAGTTACCATACCAAAGGGTAAAATTAAGTTTCAACAAAATAATGCTCCCAGATTGACCAGCACAGTTGTAACAGTAGTAAGCCTTCAGGGCTGAACTAGCAGAAGCTACGTTCATGGTCAGGTTCTAACTTCCCCTGCCTGACACCACCACTGCACCAGGCAGTTGGTAAGAGTTTATGGGGGTCAAGTCTGCAAGTCTGTTGGCAGCTTTTGACAATGGCACACTGTGCTTCTGTCTTAAGTGGAATTTGCGAATAGCTGCACAGACAGGCAGCATTTTTTAAAATTTTATCTGCTTAGGAGTGGCACCTGTGGCTCAAAGGAGTAGGGCGCCAACGCTGTATGCTGGAGGTGGTGGATTCAAACCCAGCCCCGGCCAAAAACTGCAAAAAACAAACAAACAAACAAAGTTTATCTGCTTAAAAGCCTATCACTTCAAAGAAGACCCAGAGGGCACGAAAGGAAGAAAAGAGGATTTTATGAGAATTGGGAACTGCAGTATTATCTTGTTTCTGCTAAAGATATGATAATTTGTTTGCTTTGTGTTATTATAGTATCAATAGTAAAAAATTCAATGCTTACTAGCATTATAAGGAACACAAATATTATGATTTTATTTTTTCAAATTAATATGAGGGTACAATTTTTAGGTTATATTGTTCTCACTTCCAGAATAAAGTTTCATTTGTAGAAGAGCCCCTCACCCAAGGGGTGTGTCATACACCCTCACAATGTGCACATTAGGTGAGATCCCGCCTTCTGCCAAATGTACCCTGAACACAAGTATTTTAAATCAGAGGGAGAGGCACAAAAGGTTGTATGGCAGAAATTAAAAGATGAAGAGCAAAAGTAAAGACAATTCATTTAAGACCTGGAAAAAAAAAAAAATGCCACTGTAGCAACTCATAAGTAGCTTACTAATTCAGGAAAAGAGGGAAGCCATTCTGACATGTTGAAATTCTGAAAGAATGTATTGTCAAAGTTGTAGGATGCTCAGACCCTGATAACATTTCAAAGTACAAACAACTGCCTCTTTCAAGAACCATAAGTGATCAGCAATATGAATTAGCCTTCAACTTAACAGAACTTCCCCTGATATTTCAAAAGAAAAACATATACTATTATTCAACCACTTCAGATCAATCAACAGATACTACTGACTAGGTACAGGTTTTATATTTCAGTCGGTAGTAATAGAAGACTTTCTTTGCTACAAACAGTTGCTTGCTTTGAGCAGTTTAGCAAACAGAACACAGGGGCTAGATATCTTCAACAACTTTCGAGATAAATGTTGTCAATTGGACTGAATTTAATAAATTTAGTGAGTATATTATGTACAGATGGTGCACCTTCCATGACAGGAAAACATGAAGAGTTTGATTAAAAAAAAAAAAAAAAAAAGTATGAACAGATCTAGATGCTTTCATTTCTTTTCATCGTTATCTTGCATCCGCAAAATCTCTGTTAAAGCTACTATTTTGAGTGACACTTTGCAACAAATTAAAAGTATTGTTAACTATATTTTCATGCAAATACAACATAGCACCATAAGTTTCATAACGTGCTAAAGTTGAACTTCCAAATATTCAATGACCATTTGCCCTATCCACGCTAAATAGAGGGTCTTGGCTAATGAGTATTTTGCCCTATCCATGGCTATTGAAGGGACAGGTGTTAGCCAAAATTTTATCTCTGCCAGAACAGATAAATTTTATGAAAACAGAATCAGCAATGTGAATTATTCAAAGAGGATTTCTATAGAAATGCAGATTTTCTGTGTGATATCCAATCCAATCAAAATGACTTGAATATTTCTTGGCAAGGTAAACCTAAGTCTATATGTGATATGTGGCAAAAAAAATAAAAATAAAAATAAATCTTTTTTCAAAATACTTCTTCAAAAAGAAATTTCAGATGAACATTTTCCCCATTTAGCAAAGGTCATGGATGAGCAGGATGATGTATGAAAATCATCTGATAAACAGCAGCTATTATAGACTTATTAATTGCTGCATACAGTGAAGGTTTGCTGACTTCTAGAATCATGACACCACACTCATATTAGCATTTCAGTCTCACCTACTTCACATTGCCAAGACATCTAAAGAAATACCAATAGAATGGATTGAGCCAATGATGCTAAGATCCAACTGAAATATAGAAAAAAATCCAGAATACCTATGCCTTCAGCACCATGCCTGAAAGATGCTTTCTTGCTTTTCAAACACATATTGTTAGGAATTTACATCCTCTTACCTAACCCAAATCAAGACACCCAAAAGGTCACAAATGACTGATAACTCATCCAGAGGATCAACTGAAAGTGTGGACGTGGGCACTGCAGCCAAATATTCAAAAATGCTCTCCAAAAAAAAATAGACACAACAAAGTCATTAATAGCTTACCTTTAAAATAACATGTAATTTTCATTTGGGGGATTTTTATAAAATAATTTATATCTTTAGGCAGATCTAATTGAAATTTCTTGAATGTAGCCTTATTTGATTATAGCTAAATTAATGTGGCCTTCCAACATGAAAAGGTTCCCCATCCCTAGTTGAAGGGCACCATAGTTATTCTAAACATTCATTTCTGATGGGCTGAAAGGAGCATATACTTCTCATCCTAAAAAGATGTGCTGCACTGAATTGTTTTGGTATCACTTCATGTTCTTAAAAATGGGTAAAATAAAAACTTTTTCACTATTTTTTCAAATGCCCTTCAGATTTAAATTGTATAAAAAAAATCGTATACAAAACAAAAAGAAAACAATTTGATTACTGAGACTAGTTTTTATAAACCTTTTTAAATTTTATCATCCATGATGTTAATATTAGACAGGGATTCATAGTTAGGGAAAGCCCTCAACTAGAACTAAAAGATACGGCCCCACCCCAGCTCCTGCTTCTGAACACTCCCACCTACAAATCCAGCGTTCATCAGCTCCTTGTGAACCATCCAGCCCTAAGATCCCCCTGTGTTCAGATTTCCCTCTGACCACTTCCGAAGTGTAATGATGCATTCTCTCCCTACCGAAATATGGCATGGCCTATTATTTGTATTACTGGTAAGTCCTTTTCTCCCACTTATAGATAAATCCCCTCTAGAGATTATCAGCTCCTCAAAGATAAAGGCTTTTTTTTTTTTTTAACTTCCCACAGTACCTACTCTAAGAGTTAAAAATTGATCGTTAATCAGCTGGAACAGGGAGACTGTGTTCTAAAAATGAAAAACAAGCTATTTTTAAAGGGTTTGCCTGACTCTCCCCAGACTGGTTGTCCCCACGCCCACCCACAGGCCCCCAGATCCACTCACAATGCACACACAAACACAGGTGAACAGGACCCAGGGACACGGTGTTCCCAGACCAGGCTGAAGCTCTCACACCTGAGGAGGTGGCAAAGCTTTTCCTTTTGTAAGGCCTGGGGGTGGGGAGTGGACAATGTTGCCCAGAGGCTTTTCTTTGTAAAACAGGTTTTTCTTGCTAGCTTCTGCCCTAATAGGAGCTCCATGGTGGGACAGGAGGAGGCAGGTTAGGAAGAAAAGAAAGCAACAGAGTCAACAGAGGAGTGTTCTCTCCAGTGATGAAATTCCCAAGAAGCTCCCATTACCTGATCTTCCAGCACAATGAAAAAAGTGAGGGAAGAGTTTGTAGAGACAGTGCCTTCGCACCCACGCCAACAAAGTCTCATTTTGATGCTTTTATAACCCAAGTACAAACTTCGCCATAGTGTCTGTTTTTATCTTTGTGACATAAGAGTGAAAGATTTTCTTTTGCAAAAATCTGAACTATTTCCTAAGGGAAAAACTTCCATACACATCCACGTCTTCCCTTCTATATCAAAAGTTTCCACCTTGATTATATAACTTATATAAATACAGGTGGTTGTACTGCAACTCACCCTGCTATATTCTCCTGCAAAAGATGCATTTCCTACCGCACACAGCCATGCATTTAGACACCCCAGGTCTCCCACACACATCCATCTTCACAGCCTCAATTATACACAAGATATACACAGTCACGCGGATTAAAACCTGCTGAACACTTCAATTCACTACCTATAAGCCTGCAATATTTTTACTCATAAGATCATTTCCCAAGATGCACTTGTCAATATTCAACTCATTAATACTACTGAACCTAATTTTCAGCATTGTATTTAGGTTCAGCAATTTGATGCATTTTCTGGATAACGCGTATGGTCTCTAAGTTCTGGTTAATGGGAGTCTACTCCCATTAAGATAATGTTGACAATTCTTAAGTCTGAGTAAGCCAAGATTAAGATAATCTTTAAAAAACAGAAAACGTGTTAGGCGATCATGGATGAGGGATGCTCTATGGACTGGGAAATGGTCACAGATACAATCACTGCTTCTGCCTTTTAATAAATGGAAACATAATTCTCTTACATGCCATAAATGCACAAGCTAATGCAAACCACAAGGTCAGGACTATTACCTTGTCGTGGGGAGGAAGGGGCATGTTATGAAAGAGTAGCAAAAGAAAGCTTTGTGGGGATGGAACCCCACATATACAAGATCTGTATTTTGGTTTTGGTGGTGGTTCCACAAATACATATGCCAAAATTGCATAAAACTTATACACAATCCACACACAAGTGAGTACATATAAAACTAGTGAAATCTGATCTGTGGACTGTACCAATGTCAAATTTTTGGCTTTGACACAATACTACAGCCATGAGAGACATTAGTTACTACTGGGGAAAATGGTAATAAGGGGATAAAGGATCTCCCTGTACTTAGGGGATGAGAAGAGGGGAATTCCTATAAAATTGCAATTATTTGAAAATAATTTTTTCAAAGAAAAGATTATAGATGCAAACACTGTTCGCTAGATATACATACATTTATTAAGTCATATCTTAATCCAACATTCATTAAGCCAAGTCACCTACTACAGATATAAACTGATGTAACCGCTGACCTAAGGAATTCACAGCCTCGCCACTAACACAAAAACAGTGCACCAGAGAATAGGAAGTGCTGTTGAATTCCACATGGAGAAGACACAGGAGCATTTGCAGCTTGACATATCACGGTCAAGCTCTCCATTAAAGCAAATGTAGTTGTCAGTCACTGCTCCATTCACAAAATAAGTGATTGTATATGACTAGCATAAAATGGACATGTGAGGCTGGGCACAGTGGCTCACGCCTGTAATCCCAGCACTCTGGGAGGCCGAGGCAGGTGGACTGCCTGAGCTCACAAGTTTGAGACCAGCCTGAAAAAAAGTGAGCGCCTGTCTCTACTTAAAAAAAAAAAAAAAAAAAAAAAACTGAGGCAAGAAGATCGCCTGAGCCCAAGACTTGAGGTTGTTATGAGCTATGATGCCATGGCACTCTACCCAGGGCAACAGCTTGAGATCCTGCCTAAAAAAAAAAAAAGTCATATGAACCTAATGTTCACAACATTAAAAATCTCAACCCTGAAGAGAAATTTTTACTGACGTCATTTTCAACTTGCCAACTTATGTAAGAAAGGGTGTTATGTTTGACTTCAAAAGTTCAATGTTTCTTTTAAACTGCTTTTTGAAATACACTTTTGGAAACATTATTAAATTTCTTCACACTATATATATACCTTAGATTAAAAGATGTAAAACTGAGGGTAACATCCCAGGAAAAAATGATTTATGTTATTAGAATCTGAACATCTGTAACTAGTAAAAAACATTAGATACTATTTTTTAAAAATACACTTACCAATTCACTTTGCATTTATGCTTGCCTAAAAATGTATCTCAAAAACGAATGATTTTATTTTAAATTAATATGCTATTTTATTTACGTGATATTATTTTCTTTCCTTCTGGTTTTTCAGTTAACAATTATCTTCATATTTTAATTTTAATTTGTCAAGTCTGTCTGCCAGGCTGGTCTTAACAGATCTTTATTCCCTTATCCTTCTAACATTATACCTGAAAAATGGTATATAAAAATAATTCCGTAAATATTAAAAAACAAATAATGGCATTACTGTGCTTTGACCTTATCAAAGATTGATTGAAAGAAGGATTACTTCTGGACATGGAGGAAAATAAAAACTAAAGTACTGCTAATACCTTTCAAAAGCTTACTACAATTACAATTCTACATACATCTTCAGCCTCAGTTTGGGTAATCATGGGACTCAAAATGACAGAGGCAAAGATGGAAACGCTGACTACATTACACTGTTACCTGAGATACGCCCAGCACCGTCCTGTAATGCCTCAAAATTTGTATCCATGAACTAGCATTAAAAAATTTGATATCAGATAGTGCCTTAAATAATTCAACTATAGCTGTAATGTATTAAAATATATAAGTGGTAAATCACATAGATAGGACCCTTTATTCAAATTTTCCCTAATAAATGGCCATCAGAACACCATTTCTCTCAAAACTGCATCTGCCAGTTTAAGACGTGTAAATCATGGAGTTCTAATGAACAGGAGAGACGTGGGAGCCACAGATTATGGGAATAATTTATCACCACTTCACTTACATTTTTTCAAATCTACAGTATACCAGGCACAATGCCAAATGCCAAGGATTCAGTTCTCATCCAAAGCAGACAGGATTTATGCCGTCATCGACAGCATCTATGAGGAAGACAAAAAAATGTCCCCGCGCCTGGAATCCCACATGTGCAACGCAGACCACCCATTGCAGCTGAAGACTGGTGCCCCCAGTGGTTGCACTGAACATCTGCAGTCCTGACCTAGTAACAGATTCCAGAAACCACAGACTCACCATCACGCAAGAACAGATTAAATAAGGAATGACTTCCAATACTACAAAGTCAGTGCCAACATCAGCATGCCTACAAATTCTCCTCTTTCCATTTTCAAGCAGCTTCAGACTGGCTAAAAAGGTCTTGGAATACCTCATTCAGACACACTGAATATATTACGTGGTAAAGCTGCCGCTGGTAACAGGCATTTCATCCACAATTCCTTTACGGAGTTGTCCCTTCTTAAACACACACCCTACATGTAATATTAAATCATATGAACCAGTTTTTCAAAAGCTAAGGTAGTCAAAAATGTTCTTACCAAGTATCACAATAATGTCTTGCCACGGTAAACTAGGTCAGAGTGAAATCCAGCTTTTCTAACATCTGCCCTCTCCAAAGTCCGTCATCATCACAGGCCCATCATCCACTCAGATCTTTCCCATTCTATTAGTCGGTAAGTCCTATAGGTTCTACCCAAGAGGACTCTCAATCCAATCTCTTCTTTTCCATTTGCATTGTTCTAACTGTCCAGTGGGGCATTAAATAAAATCCACAAGATAGCCCCAAACCATAACTCCAAAATTATTTGGCCTCATGTAAACATCTTATCTGACAGCGGCATTCAACTACTTGAGCTCACCTCTTTTCCTTAGCACTTTGCTGATATCATTTCCCCAAAAATCTGAGGATACGCCATCCCCTTCATATCCTAGCTCTGAAGCAACTTTCCCAAAAAAAGATACCCTAATTATCTACCATCTCTGACCCCCACACTATGTTGAACAATACATGTGCTTAGTAGTACAGTTACATAAGGAAAATACTTGTCTTGTGCCACCCAGTATCTGCCTTTTTGTGATTACTGTCCCTGAGCTGGGACACTACACACAGAATGCAATTAATAAGTATTTATATAATGCTATAGACTTTGAACATTCCTGCTAAGACACTGAGCCTCAAATGCAAGCTCTGTGAAAGCAGGGCTAAGACTTTGAAGAATGGGAGAAAGGGACTTGAACACTTCAATTTACTGCAGCAACCGATCTTTCTTAATCACCAACATCCACAGCTTAAGTCAATGATAAGATACCCAAAGTCAAAGATACGGCCTTAAAACGTAGCGGGTGGATGCTCAGGGCAGGATAGGAAAATTTTCACAGCAATCTCTCAAGTCAGAATGCCTTGATCCAATCTTACCTCTGTACATTATTGTGTGAACATAGGCAAGGTGCATAAACCCCATCCCTTAAGTTTGTCTACAAAAGGAAGATTATAAACATATATATATATTAAACAAGTGCTATGTAAGTGTTTGTCATTATTAATACTTTCTGTAATGTATACAGTTTAGTCACAACTTACATATTAAGAGTGAGGTTATCTCCTGGCTAATTCTTAAAAGATAAGGTCTCAAGTGCACTTAGCATGACGACCCAACCCTGAAAACATATCTGACCTGGGAGCATTTCTCTCTGCTAAGGCAGTACTCCATCATGTTTTCCTTCTTAACAATGATACAAAAGGTCAAAATGTCCCAAAGACTGTGCAGACATAGCAAATCCAGCAGTTTACTTTGATTCAACTACTATGAACATCACTAGAGTCAGAGCTGTTAAGAATCCCTCCTAGTTACAGTCTGAGTTTGAACTGACTGAAAGACTTTATGGATTGCCAAGTCTTAACATTAATTTAGTAAAACCCGATAAGTATGTCCAAAAGGGTAATATAATAATTTGGAAGGCCTTCATAAATATGTAACATTAAATATTTGTGATGTGTCAATCAAACAGATGAGATCTATGCTTCAGGGAACAGAACTCATAAGGCATCTAAATGAGTCTGAGAAAAGCGTTAACTGAGGCACAAATTAAAACAGGCAGCACAGAAACTCTCTATTGGTCAGAGGCCCTTGTGTAACAGCACCCAGCTATCCCAGGAGACACCCCAAAGTAGGAAGAAACCTAGTAAAAGAGAAATCAGTGATTTAAGAAAACAGCAAAGATTCATCCGGATCCTTCAGAAGATCTAAATATGGGAGGCAGGGGATCAAGAAAGGTAAAAAGGATTCCACACATAGTAAGTTCTGACTAACTGACCGAAAAAAACCCTCTACCAGGTAGAACTGAGATTCCCTTCCAGAGATATTGTTTTTCCATTAAGTCTGTAAAATTGAAAGGCTGGATGAAATAGGACTCCAGCACCACTCAAGCTTTTCTAATTGTCTCACTCACGATCAAGAAAAATTAAGACCCTTACTTGTTCCATGGATCAAACCAGCTTAAACATCAAGAACTAATGTATTCAAACGCTTCGAAGGACTATGTTTACTGATGACTAAATATGTGTTGGGGAAGGAGGACAGGTGGAGTAAGATCATTCACAGCAGCCTGATCGAAGGCCATCCTGTCTCTGATAACATGAGAGCAACAAAATTGAGACAACTATAAACTCACTCCAACTTCCCTGAGAATGCAAGCCCAGTGGTAAAATGGAATTTAACTACGGTGGGGTTACACTCTCTGCTTTCATAATAGTTTCACTGTTTCTCGAAATTTCACTTCAATATATTAAATTAGGATTACACAAATATCTCGGTCCTTGACCATGACAAACAGTAAAAGCTACAAGCTTCCACTTCTTAAAAGCAGATGGATGAATGCACAAATGATAAAAGTTATATATGACAGAGTTGAAATTTTTCCCTTAGAAAGAATTTCTTGAGGAAAGCTTACATTTCTTTATTCAAGGTAATATTTATGTGTTCAATGAAAACTAAAATGTAAAAATTAGGCACTGGATCTAGTTTTAATAAATTAGGCAGGTCCCCCCAGCAATTGCCACGTGGGCTGAAAGAAGAGTAGGCGCGCATTAAATCCATTACACACTCCTAGAACACCCTATCTTACTGACAATCTCGCAGAGAATTCTGAATCTATTCTCACTGCTACCAACAATATACAATGCTATTTAATATGTCATGTTTCATTTCCACGCCGGCTTACCAAAACTACAAAAAACAAATACAATGATGTGGTCAATCAATAACTTCTCCCACCAGAATGTTAATACAAACTTTACACCTTGCCCTGACATGAATGACTCCGGAATGCACAGGCAAATAAGCCGCCTTGTTAAAAGGGTCAGTGAGAAGAAAAGCCAGCACTCTGCATGTGGCAGAGGAATGGAAGGGAGACTACCCAAGAAACTATGTCCCTATGTCCGAAATCCACGCTCCAACCCAACCACCCCTACCCTCGTCCTTTACCAGCACTGTCATCTGGGATGTCCTATTCTGCCTCTGTCAAAATGGGATAATAAAAACACCTGCCCTATAACACCCTAGCAGCACCAAACACACCTAGCACCCAGATCTTAGCTACTAATAACCCTCTCCAAGAAAAGGAACCAGGACTCCCTGGAGAAATGCCTGATTCTGCAGGGCGTCCCAAAGGTCGCCCTTAAAGCCGCCATGCATAGGGAAAGTGGAAAATTGTAGCTAAATATACATTTACAAAATAAAAAAGTTATCAATAGCCAAGGCCAGGAGAGGAGCCTCATGCCTGTAATCCCAGCACTCTGGGAGGTCGAGACAGGTGGACTGCTTGAGCTCAGGAGTTCAAGACCAGCCTGAATAAGAATGCGACTGCTTATCTACTAAAAATTGAAAAACGGAGGCAAGAGGATCTCTTGAGCCCCAGAGTTTCAGGTTGCTGGGAGCTATGACGATGTTACAGCACTCTACCCAGGGTGACAGAGTAAAACTCTGTCTCAAGAAAATAAAAAATAAAAATTATTTTAAAAATAAATATAAAGGGGGGGGGCAGCAGGGAGGGAGAGAAAAAAATTAAAATATATAAATAAATAAATAAATATAATTACCAACAGCCACAGAAGAACGATTTGAGCAACAAAAGAATGCTGTACTGGATTATAATCCACAATATAAAATAAATATCCCCAAATCCATACTGATACACAAAACAATTTAACAGCTAGATAAGACAGACATAGGGAGAAGAGCAAAGTCTCATAAACAGAAAAATTCCAAATAACTTCAGCATATACTCTACATTCAAGGAGGTTGGGAGTTTAACTCCCTTTTTCTGAAGTGTAGGCGATACAAAGCAACTTCCTTCCCAAGAGCACAGTGAAGGGAAGAGCACACTGCACAGGGGAGAAAGCTGGCAAACCCCGTGTCAGCCAGGCAGCCGAGGCCAGCCTAACAGAGCCATGCTGACAGTCGCACTCTTGCCGTGACATAATGAGAACGTCTCTCTACCTATGTGGTCCTTCTCCCAAACGCCTGGAACTCTAATCACAAGCAGGGCATCAGACCAATCTCCACTGAAAGACCTTCCACAGAACACCTGGCCAGGACTCCCCAAACTGTCAAAGTCAATCACGAGGGAAGTCTAACAAACTGTCACAGCCACGAGGCAGCAGATGTGACCACAAAATGGACGTGGTATACTGGGTGGGATTCTGGGACAGGAAAACACTTTAGGGAAAATCTGGGGAGGTATAAAGTACAACAGGTCTCTGAATAACACAGTTTTGTTCAACATCATTTCATTACAATATTGACGAGGGGAAGTAGAAAGAAAAAGAAAAATCAATTCCCAGCTGAGGCCACTGCCTGTGTGGAGTTTGTGGGTTCTCCCCACGTGTGTGTGAGTTTTCTCCAAGTACTCTGGGTTCCACTCACGTCCCAAAGCTGTGCACGTCAGTGAGCTGCCAGACCTACCTACACAGTCCCAGGCTGAGTCAGTGTGCATGGCAGAGCGCTCTGTATGGACAGTAAGTGAGCTGGCATACCCGTGCCATCCCAGTCACAATCAGTGTGCACATGAGTGCGCCCTGTATGGACAGCAGGTGAGCTGGCATACCCATGCGGTCCCAGTCTCGGTCAGAGTCAGTGTGCACATGAGTGTGCCCTGTATGGACAGCAGGTGAGCTGGCATATCCATGCTGTCCCAGGCTGAGTCAGTGTGCATGGGAGTGTGCCCTGTATGGACAGCAGGTGAGCTGGCATACCCATGCTGTCCCAGGCTGAGTCAGTGTGCACAGGAGTGTGCCCTGTATGGGCAGCAGGTGAGCTGGCATACCCATGCTGTCCTAGTCTGAGTCAGTGTGCACGGGAGTGCGCCCTGTGATGGACAGCAGGTGATCTGGCATACCCATGCTGTCCCAGTCAGAGTCAGTGTGCACGGGAGTGTGCCCTGTATGGGCAGCAGGTGAGCTGGCATACCCATGCTGTCCCAGGCTGAGTCAGTGTGCACAGGAGTGTGCCCTGTATGGACAGCAGGCGAGCTGGCATATCCATGCTGTCCCAGTCTGAGTCAGTGTGCATGCGAGTATGCCCTGTGATGGACAGCAGGTGAGCTGGCATATCCATGCTGTCCCATTCTGAGTCAGTGTGCACGGGAGTGTGCCCTGTGATGGACAGCAGGTGAGCTGGCATACCCATGCTGTCCCAGTCAGAGTCAGTGTGCATGCGAGTATGCCCTGTATGGACAGCAGGTGAGCTGGCATACCCATGCGGTCCCAGTCTGAGTCAGTGTGCACGGGAGTGTGCCCTGGATAGCAAGTGAGCTGGCATACCCATGCTGTCCCATTCTGAGTCAGTGTGTAGGGGAGTGTGCCCTATATGGACAGCAGGTGACCTAGCATACCCATGCTGTCCCATTCTGAGTCAGTGTGCACAGGAGTGCGCCCTGTATGGCCAGCCGATGAGCTGGCATACCCATGCTGTCCCAGGCTGAGTCAGTGTGCATGGGAGTGTGCCCTGTATGGGCAGCAGGTGAGCTGGCATACCCAGGCTGTCCCAGTCTGAGTCAGTGTGCAGGGGAGTGTGCCCTGTATGGCCAGCCGATGAGCTGGCATACCCATGCTGTCCCAGTCTGAGTCAGTATGCAGGGCAGTGCACCCTGTATGGACAGCATCCTGTCCAGCACTGGTTTCTGCCTTACAGCCGGAGCTAGGATAGGCTCTAGCCACCTACAACCAGGACATGGAATAACTGTGAAAATAATTATCTTACTTGTTTCTGTTAACCTTTCTTAAATATATGTATAGCTCACCCTGATTCCAACATTCAAACATGTTAGTTCAGTGATGCTTCTGTGAAAACTTTGCTATAGGAACTTAACTCTTATGTATATCAATTAGCTTATAGTAAAATTGGTTTTGCTATACATTATTTCACTTAACGTCTTAGTCTTCAAGGAGCTTTCAATGATATTAAAAGAGGACTTACTGTACGGATTTTAATAATAATGTACCAATACTGGCTCGCTAATTATAAAAAAAAAAAAAAACACTGCACCAACATGTTAGTAATAGGGGAAACCGATGTGAGGTGTATGAGAACTATGTCTCATCTTCACAATTTTTCCATAAATCTACAACTTCAAAAAAAAGAAAAAGTTTATTTAAAAAACTTCCTGCCTTACCTTCCATACAACTTTGAAACATTTTAAGTTTAAGGAAGTATGTAGTTTGTTCATAGGCTATGCCACCCATAAAATTAGCAAAAAATAAATATCACTCTCTTCCATTTCTTTTGGAAAAGAAACATTCCATTTCACTTTGCAGGTACTCAAAGAGATCTGCTTTTCCATTTAAAACAAAAAAAGAATAACTGTCGCTGGGTAGGGCCTTTAGAAATGATCCCAGGAGAAAATAAGAGTTACCTATAAGAGATAACAAATTAAGAATGAGTCACATAAGGTTGATCATTTCTCAACTACAGTTGAGAAAATGTTCCCAGATACACTGTAACCACTCTAGTAAGGAATATTATAACCACAAGCAAGGGCTACCAAGTGCAGTGGCCCACGCCTGTAAACTCAGCATTTTGGGAGACCGAGGCACTAGGATCACCTGAGCTCAGGAGTTTGAGGTTGTTGTAAGCTACATGTGCCCACACCATGCACTCTAGCTAGGGCAACAGAGTAAGACTCTCAAACAAGAAAAAAAAAGGTATAAGTAATGATCTCCATTTAAAATATATGATTTTTTTTAACAGGATATTTTTATTTGATCATCTCATCACTGTATACTATATAGGCAAAAAATACCTTGTACTTTCCTTACAATATCATTATATGTATTAATATTATTTATGTCTTCTATCATTCACTCCCTTATAAATTATTTTATCATTCATTGCATTCTTTGGGGAAAACTACTGAAAAACAGAACCATCAGGAAATGAACATATTATTGCTTTTTAAACCATAGTAATATGAAGTCTAATTGTACAGAATACAACCAGACATATAACATTTAACCTCCCAGCGTCTTCTCCAAACCAGGCATCCTCCATTCCAGAGGAATTCTGCTTAGTCCACGTGATTGGATAAGGATGTTGCCCCCCCTCTGTAACCCAAGGCCTAACTAATGTGGGTGTTCACCTTGCCTGGTTTTGATGATGGGTGATCAGGGCAACCCTGGGTAATAAGTTATTGGAGAAATGCTTGCTCTTTCTCTGACAATATAGATGTCTTCATGAGGGAAATTTGAGCCAATCAGCACAGGGACAGCTGCCATATTTTGATAGCCTGAAGATAAAGCAAGTACAGGCAACAGGGCTAAAAAATGAACAGAGAAACAGGGTACTACGGATACTTTTTAAATCACTACATGCAGCAGTACTTAAAGCTTTACCTCTTAGATGTCCTGGTTCCATGAACCAACAAACCATAAACCCTTTTGGGATTAAGTTTCAATTGTTATATCATTTAGGATTAGATTTAGCTGTTAGGAAATTTAAAGGACAGTGACTAAGACATGACTAAAGTTTCTATTTCTCATATTCAGAGTACAAAGTTGGGCAGTCAAGGGCTGATGCAGAAGTTGTGCTCCACCAAGTCTAAAAGTACACAAGTACATTCCAGCTCATAGTTGAACCCTGGGGTTGAACCCCTCCCTAATGGTTCAACATAGTTGAACCATAGAGCTCCAGCCAGCACAACCATATCCCAAGCAACAGAATTGAAGAAAGGAGAAAGATGTGGGGGCAAAGGGAATACACCCAGAGACTTTACGGGCAAGCTCCTAGAAGCTCCTAGAAGTGCTATACCACTTATATCGCACTGGCTAGAACTTAGCCCTTAATCTCAACAGCCACACACAAAAGTAAAAATCCTAGTATGAAAGAAGAAGAAAAATAAAACCAACACTCGGTAATAATCAACCTCTGTCATAGCTGGGTTAATTTCCAACCAAGACAACTAATACGAATGATATGCTACATACCTTCTTTCAACATTTTTTTTCTTCCAAAATGAAAATTCTAAGGCATTAAATCATTGTAGTATTTATGTTGGGGGGATCCCACAAAGCAATGAAACATACTTAGTGGACAGCAATATTAACATTTAATTTCACATCTTAGAACTTCAGACTTTGCGAGTAGAACTGTATCAACAATTGGATCAACTGGACCAATTTTGGGGTTGAAAGTTGCTACCGTAAGAATATAAATTTAATAAGGAATAAAAATCTGGAACAGGTAAAGAAATTCTAAAAGAAATGATAAGAAAAAGGCAAGAACCCCAATAGAAAAAACCTGGTGAAACATGTAGATAAATTGTTAACAAAAAGTAAAACCCAAACAACTAACCAAAATACAACTGACTTTTAGGTAAAAGAAACCGATTGATCATAAATACTGACTTTTACCCTCTCCCCAAGTCAAGTAAGATGAAAAGTAATGATCTTTCTGTAGGTACAGAAAGTGAGATGAGTCAGTAACAACATTATTTTGAAAAGGCAAAAAAGCAGATGGAAGAAAGGAAAACGATTCAGCAGACCCTGGGAAGGTGAGGAGGCTAAACCAACAGTGAAAAATAAAAAGCAACCTGACCTAGCTAACAAAACCTCCCAGAATCTGGGAAACTATCAGCTCAGTCAGAGCAGAAATGTACATAAACATTTAGCTAGAAAAAAAGACACGCTAAGAATCCCTTAAGAATTAGTTAGCTCTCCAGATACCCTAATGAACTCTGCCGGGTCACCGTCCCCCTCACCCTAGAGTAGTGTTTTTCAACCTTTTTTTATCTCAGGACACACTTGAACCTATACTTGAACTTCCACGGCATACTTAAATTATGTTGATCAAAAAAAAAAAGTAGAAAAAAACACTGTGCTTTCAACTTCTTTTGAAAATAACTAATGATCTTTAAAATCTGGGGGGCACAGCAGCTGAAAAGCACTGGCCTCGGGAAGCAGCAGAGTTTTCCTAACGGAGAGAACAACTCAGGGCCCCACTGAGTGACACCAGGGACACCGTGCAGGAGAGGACACCATCCAAAAACAGGGAGGGAACACAGGGTTGAGACAGCCAGTTTCTTCTCATTCAGAATGCTGGCAGCCTGGTCTATATGTGCAGGCAGGAGTCTGAAAGGGTTTTCTACCCAAAACCTAGTCAGCCCTAAAATCAAACCTAAACACATTTCTTGCCATCAGGGGCTCAAACAGGTGACTGTGCTCAGAAGCCCACACAACAGCTCAGAGCGTCCAGGAGGCTGCTTAGTGCCCCAACAAGAGATTACAAATATTATTAACGCATTTGCCAAATAAGAAGGTGTCATTAAAAAGGGATTATTTGCAGAACAAAATGTTCTTAGAAATTAAAAATGTCAGTAAAAAAATAAAGCAATAAATAAAAGGATGGCAAGACAATGATGACATGATGGAAGTGGAATAATAAGAAAACTGGAATTTAGGCCAGCATATCCAACACCTGAATATAGGAGTCAGCAAAGGCAGAAGGTGGAGATGAGGAAGACAGAATCAACCAAACGGGAACACTTGGTCCCAAACTCTCACTCACTGAACTCAGGAACTGAACAGATGGAAAATAAATTCCGCAGCCGTCCTCTCAGGAGGAACAGTACCTCTGACACATACCAGTGTCACAGCTTCTATCTGAACTCAGTAAGTGAATCAATTTGGATAAGAAGAGATTTCTGTATATGGGGGGAGAAAAATCCCTGAAGGAAGGATTTAAGGTTATAGAATTATGGAGCCCACTGATTATCCAGCAAAAGTTGATGCATACAGACCCCCCACACCAAGGCACATCATTGAGAAATATAGAACACTTGGAAGAAGATGGCATTTCTACAAGATTTCAGAAAGAAAAAGAAAGAGGAGATGTAACTAACAAAAATAACAAAAGTGTGGGGAATCTTAATGACCTCCAAATGGAATCTAGAGTGGAAGGATGCTTCAAAATCCAAAAGGAAATCCAGTCCTGAATTATAGACCCAGCAACACTATCAGAAGTATAAAGGTAAAGATAGTTTATACATGCTAGAATCCAAAAGTTTCCCTCTCATACACCCCCTTACCCCCAGTCAGGAAGGAAGATATGCTTAACAAAGAAGGGAGTTCATGAAAAAGGAGGAAACCATGAGATAAAGTGACAAGGGACAGCAAATGGAGGGGAGGGTGGTACAGTTAAGCCATGGGATGAGGGAGACCGGGCGCATGGCACAACACATCTGTGCCCCCAAGAAGGAGGACTTGACAGAAAACTGGCAAATTTGGATGCACTTAGAGGAAAATGAGACAATTTGGGGTTTGAAACAGTGATAAAAAAACAGTGAAAACTGAGAACATGGTGGGGGGGCTCCACAGTACAGGTCTGAGCAATAAATTTGGGGGGATATAAGCCCAAAAGCACAGGGAAAAAAGCAAAATAGACAAATGAGATCCCTTCCAAGTAAAAAGCTACACAGCAAACAAATAGTGAAGAGATAACCTTAAGAACAGGAGAAAATGCCTGCAAACCATACTTCTGACAAATTAATACTCAAAATACACAAAGGACTCAATACCAAGAAAAAAAATAATTATAAAATGTGCAAAAGTCCTAACAGACATTTCTCAAAAGAAGATGCACAAATAGCCAAAAGGCAGTATATGAACAAGTGCTTGACATAACTCACCATTAAGGAAGTGCAAGTAAGAGTCACAATGAGACGTCACCTCACAACTGTTAAAATGGCTGCTACCGAAAAGACAAATCGTAACAGGTATTGAAGATATGGAGAAAAGGGAACCCTTTTACATTACTGGTGGGAACTCAAGTTAGTACAGCCATTATGAAAAACAGTGTTCCGGTGCCTCAAAAATTAAAAACAGGACTACCATGTGATCCAGCACTCCCATTACTGAGTATATAGCCAAAGGAAATGAAATCGGTATGCTGAAGAGAGAGCTCACTTCTGTGTCTGTGACAGCACTGTCACAATAGCTAAGATACAGAGTCAACCCGAGTGTCCATCAATGGATGAACAGATAAAAGAAGCGTGGCACACAGACAAATGGAATTCCATCACCCACTCTGCGAGGACTCTTGCCATGCAGAGCCATGACTGAGGCACCATGGAAAGGGTGCTTGGGAGGTGGTAAGGAGCAGAGCTTGACAAAAGGAAGAGAAGTGAGGGCTGAAGATAAAGTGAGTACGTGAAACGAGACAGGACCCCTCCTGGCACTAACAAGCAAGGAGCTGAGCAGTGGGAAGGCCTCAAATGTCCACATGAAGGAATCACGAACATCATCAACCACTCACCACCAAACCCCACTCCACTAAAAGAGAGAGAGACAAAATCAGGACCAAATAGAAGGAAAAAGGATTAGGAATCAGAAGATGAGGATTCCTCAGATTTACAGTTAAACAGGAAGAATAATTTCTAATGTTCATTGTGCAATGGTGTGACAGTAGCTAACAATATAGTGTGTATTTCAAAACAGCTACAGGAGATTTTTGAATGTTCTCACAACAAAGAAATGACAAACGTTTGAGGTAATGGATTTAATAATCACCCTACGTGTTGCATACATGTATCAAAACATCATACCCTATCCCATAAAGATGTGCAATTATTACATGTCAATTAAAAGTAAAATAAAACTTAGAAGAAAAAAAAAAAAGAATTCCAAGTCTGGCTCAGAAATCTTCAAGGTATAGCTTGACACACATTATTTTGCCTGTCTGTGACTCAGATTCCTTTTATATATACAGAAGGTACCCAAAAAATTATATAGATTTTAAGAAAGGGAAAAACTGCATTGAAATTGTAATGCCCACTGTATCCCAATAACTAAAGATGAATACAAATCACATCACCCACATCTTGTAATGGCAGAAATCAACTATGACTTGAGTATTACAAATTTAAGACATTTCTTTCTGTTCTTAAAATGTATATACTTTTTTGGCATCTT
This sequence comes from Loris lydekkerianus, assembly GCA_963574355.1. Classification (NCBI taxonomy): domain Eukaryota; kingdom Metazoa; phylum Chordata; class Mammalia; order Primates; family Lorisidae; genus Loris; species Loris lydekkerianus. Next base: position 52,837 of record CAUYPK010018438.1, read on the forward strand.
CTACATAAGCATATATGCCTTTTTTAGAATGGAAGATTCAAATAACTTCTTAGAATGATGAGAATCAAACTATAAAATACTCTATAAACATCAGCTTCTTGATCTGAGAAGCTAGATAACAGCTTCTGATTTGGCATCAGAAATACGATGCATATTGTATGGGTCACCCTCTAATGCAGTGTTTTTCAACCCTTTTCATTTCATGGCACACTTGAACCTATTGTTAAAACTTCCCCCAGCACACTTAAATTATGTTGATCAAAAATAAGATTTAAAAAAAAAAAAAATACTCACGGTGCTTTTAATGTCTTTTGAAAATAATTTAATTAATGGTCTTTAAAATTGTTCAAGGCACACCTAAGATCCTCTCATCCACACCGATTGAAAATCACTGCACTAGAGTAACTGGTACTCCTCATGGTTTGCTTACCTGCTACCCATTAGACAGTGCTAAGAATTACATTTTTAAATCAAATGATGTAAGCTTCCTCTTCTTTAAGTTTTCTATTAGTTGCATTCTGGGAACAATTACTTTCTACTGAAAATGCATTTTCAGACACTACAGAAAAGTAGTAACAATGAGTCCATTTATCAAAGCTGAGTCAAGTTAATAGGCAGGGAAGGAGATTGTCTACCCCACCCAATATCACACTCCACTTTCCTGATCAAATCACATCCTGAATGATTCAAAAGGAGAATGCTTCCCTGGAAGCAAGTTTCCATTCCAGTTCTCTAAGTTTTAAAGTCACTGGACCACGGTAGCACAGTGCACAGCACAGCCACCTGTAGAGAATCAAATGCAATCAAAACATCACCGCCTTTCTACGAGACCACCCCTCCCAGGTGTCTGGCCTTCCCTCCCACTATATCCGAGATGAAAAGACAAAGGGCAACTGGTTTTTTCTGGCCTATATACAATCTCCTCATTTCTGCCTTGGAAACTTCCAAAATACTCCACTCTCAGGATGCTAGGCCTTTACTCAATGTCTTCACGAAATGATAGTTTTGGTTTCCCTCTACAGCATCGGCGCCTTCCCTGGCTGCCTTGGTCACACTAGATGTTGTCAAGAACATACAGTATATGAATTTACACCTAACCATGAGAAAGCCATCCCTCTTATGCCTCCAAAGCTCTGGAGATTATAGGTTTGAGCCACTGTGTCTGGCCTCAACCTAACTGTAAGTTGATAACAAGCACTTTTAGATACTTGCTATGATAAACAAATACCTAAAATAATCAAGGATAAATTGTATTCAAAGTGCACTTAATACATTATATAAGCTACTCTACTGAACATAATATTTATAGTGAAAAATATCACTTGACGTTTACGGTAAAAAAAACGACTATATTCTAAACATGCCTTATATTGAATAAACGTTCCTTGTGATAGAGAAATACAATAAATCAACTTCCCATTAAACTATAAAAATCATAATGACAAGAAACACTATTCTGTCTTTCCTACCACTACCACTAATAACAGCAGCAACAGGGATTATCACGTGTCAGACACTGTCCTCTCAATGTTCTAACTTAATGTCCTCAACCCACTGAGGTAGGGTTAACATCCCTTATCTCACAGATGAGAAAACTAAAGTTAATGGAGGGTTTAACATGCCTGACACCTGACGATCCTTGCTGCTGCTGCTGTTATGAGTGATAGGGGTAGAAAGTGCCCAAAGTTGCTTGTTAAGGCAGCGGAGAAGAATGCAAACCCAAGAGCCAGGGGTTGAAGTTATTAACCATTCAACATGTTACCTCCCTGACTTCCCCAATACCCAGAACGGTGCTTTGTAAAAGGTGGAGGTTACCTGCATGGAATCCGCAAACCAACACAAATGTAAAATAAATGGTTACAAGCCTAAATTATCATATGAATCTCTTCAGACCAGAAAATATTTTTAAGATACTGCTTAAAATTACATAAGTACATTGCTGAGAGAGAGAGGAGAGAGAAAGAAGAGAGAGAGACAAGGAAAGTAGATGTTTCGGCATGTCTGAAATATTTTGGTCACAATGAACGGTAAAACAAGATCTAGAGACACATATTCATTGCACTACCAGAGCTACATTCACTCCACGGGATTAACAAATGCAGAATATCACTACATTTAAAGGTTTGTTAGCTTTAAGTAAGAAAAGTATATTTGAGTCATACTATTTTCATAAAATCCCAATCCAAATAAACATTTCCATTTATTCCATCACATAAAATATGTGTAGGGTATTTTAAATTTGAAACTGTTCCAGAATATTTCATACTACTCAAAGTATCAAAATTCTCAGTCCAAAGAAGGAGAAAACAAAACATGAAGTCCACCCTAATTCCAAAGCCTGACAACCAACAGGCTAGTCAAAACAGCTGGGACAACTCGCAAAAAGCAGCCAAAGCAACTGACTTCAGGGTAGTCATTTAAACTTTCTGGTGTTTTAATCAAAAATAACTTATGCGTGATGTAATAAAGCTATCGAGGGAGCCGTGTGTCAGAAGCTGCGGGTTCGGCAGGCTTGGAGAAAGCATCAGCTCCCTGGGGCTCACAGCAATTCCCCTGTCGCAGATCGAGCCCAAGACTTGATCCAGATGGGAAATGCTGGCAAGGAAGAACAGGGAAATGAATACTTGGTTTTCATAATAACAGAACAAAAAGAAACTTTAAGATTATCAAGTTCAAATGCCTGATTTTACAAAAGAGAAAACGCCTCAAGACTTAAGCAGGAGCACACAGCTTCTGAGATCAGAATTCAGGTGTTTCTGGCCAAAGCCATTCTCAAAACTGCTGCTACCTCTGTTAATGCCTTTTTTGCTCTTCGTATGTGAGGGTACGTGTACATTTTGCTAACTACATTAACATCAGATAACATCAGAACATTAATTCTGTTCTTTACTGGACAGGGTACTTTCCTTTTTTTTTTTTTTTTTCTTTTTTGAGACAGAGTCTCAACCTGTTGCCCTAGGTAGAGTGCTATGCCATCATAGCTCACGGCAACCTCCAACTCTTGGGCTCGAGTGATCCTCTTCCTCAGTTTTTCTATTTTAAGTAAAGATGGGGTCTCATTCTTTTTGTTTGTTTGTTTGTTTGTTTGTTTTTTCTCAGGCTGGTCTCAAACCTGTGAGCTCAAGCTATCCACCCACCTCAGCATCCCAGAGTGCTAGGATCACAGGCGTGAGCCACCGCACCTGGCCTCCATTCTTGATAGAATTGCTTATATCTCATTTTCCAACATAAAAACAAAAGAAATATCTATGATCTTAATAAGAAAAAGAATCATGCTTAAATGTCCTCAATACATATCTATCCTAATTTCAAATTAGTGAAAAAAGATTTTAACACAGAAGAAAATTAGAAGTTCCTTTATTATACTGTACTTTGTATTGATACACACATTTATTCCAAAACATAATAGGAGAGTATTGCACATCACAACATGAAGTGAGAAATTATTATAATTAACATCTTATGGGCAAGGAAATTAAGATAAAGAGAAGTCACATGTCTTGCTCAAGAGCCGTCAGCAAGATACGCAACATCATAGCAGCCATTGACAATATTACTCAACACTTCAAAAGCCACCTGAAAAATCAAGAAAAACTACCATAAGAAATTCACCTGCAGTTCTAGTAAGTCAAATTCTGTTCTTTACTCTCTCACTAAAATGTCTTTTAGTCTTACCATCAAGTTGCAATTTTAGAATTCTTTCTCAAATTCATTCCATTCACGTTAAAAACCAAAACCATAGCTACAATTTATTAGAAGAAAAAAAAGGGTGATTGTGCTGATGGGCCACAATAACAAATCAATACAAGGCACTTATTCACTCTGCCATCGGATTATCTGAGGATACCTATAAATTGCATTTTCTTGGTTCTTCACAAGACACAACAGAAAGCAGCAAAGCCTACCCCAGCAAGTCTGACCTCTATCACTGCTCACATACCATGTGCATCGCCATCCACACAAGAAAATGGGAACAAACTGTAGGCACAGGCAACACCCTTTCACCTGCCCTTCTCAGTGTCACCACCAGGCCTTTCTGCCTCGGGGCTGCTTAACTCCTCTGCAGCCAGAGCACAGTGTGGCCCGGGCCACGGACAGTCAACATGTGCACACAGCAGATGTTTTTCATGCCAACATCGAAGGGTACAGATAAGCAAAAGTGGCGGGGGGGAGGGGGAACCCAACATCAATTTACCCTAAATGCTGGGTTGTTCCAGGCAGCAGGTGGCCAGGGAGCAAGGAGTAAGTCTGGGGTCAAGATAAATGGAGGCACATGAGGCCGAGGAAGAAAAAAGCGCAGCCGTGGAGAATGCTGTCAAAACGACCCCAGGAGCAGGTGGGCAACAGGGACGAGAGTCATTAGGCATTAGCTGTGCCAACGCCTTGTGAGGCTGTCCTCCACCCAATTCGGGGACGATGAGCATACCTGAGACCTCAGAAGCAGACACCTGCCTGGAGAGGAAAGGAGATGCAAACGGTCTAGCAGTTTCCAGCCACAAATGTTTTTAATGTGCTTTCAGAGTGTAGGAGGTTTAAGGGAGAATGATAGGGGGAAATAGAAGGGGAAATAGAGGGGAAGGGGGAAGGGAGAGACAGGGAGGGAAGCAGAGCAGAACAGAGCCCACACTGTGATCTGAAGAAAAAAAACCAAGGACCATATTGGGCATGCACAGCCGCCCATCAGTTATGCAACATACATGTAACCCAAATTCCACTGACTGTCACTTCTCTCTAAAGCATCTGTCAGGGGATTTGCTCCTGTATATTTGTTGGTAGTTTTTTAAGGCCGGGCTTTCATTGCTCACTTGTCATTCTACGTTACAGTAAAGATTAATAACACCGCATGTGGTGCATGATGAATAAGAAATTCAACTTACACGGCACTGGGTGTAAAATTATGCAGTATATTCCCTTTTGAGCACCTAAGAACACGACTTAAAAGAGCTCCCTACACAGAAGGGAGAAGTGAAACTTACCTAAGTACTTGCCATGCTTTGGTCTACAAAGAGGCTCAGAAAGGTAATCTGTGAAAATAAAAATTGTGCCACCCGACTACATTGTCAAACTAAAAAAAAAAAAAAAAAAAAGTTATTTCAAAGTTATAGTAAACTCCAATGCACCTAAAACCTACTCTACCAAAAAAGCCAAGATTACCATAATTTGTTTTGGCTTTAATTCTACACGTGAAAGAGGAATGGAAAAATATTGAAAAGTCATGTCTGCCTTCTTTGGGAGAATGGAAGGGAGGGAGTGAAATTCATCTCAGTGGAAAAATAAACCTGCATACTTCCACCTCCCTGGTGGGGCCTGGTGAAGAAGGGAAAAGGAGAAGACCTGGAGAAAATAGTAATGGATCTGTTGATGAGCAAAAGGAGGCCCAGAAGCAGACGCAGGCACACGGGCCAGAGAAAGCTGGAGTGCCCTGGGTAACTCAGAGCTCAGTATTATTTTTTATAATAGCAGTGTGGGACAGAAACGGGGATTGAAGGGGTACCGTGATGAGCTGCCAGGCACAAGCCATTGGATCCTGAGAAGGAACTATTAAAAAACATGGTATAATATACAGTTTTAGGCATTGTTTCTGAACTTCTGAACTTCTAAGTTTCTCTTATCTTCATAAAGCTCACCCAGTGTGATCTTTATTTAAACACACACACAAGGGGAAAGGGCTGTGTTCCTGTGTGGGTGGGGACAGACTGCAATGGGGACAGACAGTTCACCTTGGCTAGACAGATGCAGAGCTGGATATCCAGCTGCCCACAACCTCCACCCTGTCCCCAGAGACCAGGAGGGAACTGTGACCTCCTCCTATCACTAATCTGACTGGGCCCCAAAAGAACAGGCCACAGCACTTTTTTTTTTTTTTTTTTGCATTCTGAGAACACAAAGCTATCTAAATGGTGACCACTGTGGTACATGTTAAAACCAGAGCACTCAGAGTAAGCTGAAATGTCCATAAATACAAAAGATCACATTGACGCTATCACTGAGTCACTGCCCACTCCTGAAATGGAGTAACAACTTGCTTTTTGTGTCCTGGTCACTGACACGCAGAAGAGGTGAGTTCAGTCATGGCCCAGAAATTGCCAGCGATGAAATCAATTCAACCATTTTAAGAAAATATATTTTCAGCTATCAAAACTGAGCAAAAAAATGCAAGTTATTATCAAAGACAGAAACTTCCTAAAAGTTGTTTTTGCTATACACAAGGGAAAGGACGTTGGGGGGGGGGGGGGGGGGAGACAGGGAATGGTAATAAAAGGGAGAAGAGAGAAATCAAAGGTAAGGAGGAGGAAGGCCAGGAAAGTGTAGGAAGAATCAGATGAACACAGAGAGATGGGGACTCAGAGAGAAAAACAAAACTGGAATAGTTAATCCAACCACTTGCTAGCTATGTGATCTGTGATAAATTTCTCCTAATTTCAGTTTATTCACCTATAAAATGGGTACAAAGAAATTGTATCTCATCTTATCATCTGAACATGTGCCAAAGTAACACATATAAAAATGCCTACTCATATACAGTTGAGTGTAAGGAGTAAGAGGAGGAGAGAGGTTTTAAAAATATAGTAGAACCTCCACAGCTGACCACCTCCCTACACATGAACCACCTCCTAAGGTGACCTAATTTTCACAGACCAGGCATGCCCCACGTGTACATATCAGTAGGGAAGGCCTAGTTCCTTATGCTGACCACCTCCATATGTTGACCAGTTTGTTACAGTCCCTTGGGTGGTCAACTTACAGAGGTTCTCCATGAATGACACCTGCTATTATCAGCATACGATTGCTCTTATTTTCTACTCTCTGAAATGCTGGGGTGAAAAGAGTGATGCCAGCACATGAGCTAAAATCGAGACTTCTGTCCGCGGATTATCTTGGGTGGTCCCATACTTTCAACACAAATGGAAATGGACCTTTCAAATCAGGACCTTGAGGCATTACACAATAAAATAATATTCGCTGTAGCAAAGGTTTACATTTACTTGGGTTTACTCAGGTATCACACTGGGCATTTCAGACCTATTCCTTCAAAACAGCCCAGAAAACCTTTTATCTAAGTTCTGTTAAGTTCATTTTACAAATGAGGAAACTGAGGTCCCAATATGTTAAATAAATTGCCCTGGGTCACACAGCAATAAGGGAGAGGCTGGGTTTCAAACATACAGAATTGAGTTGTGGAGCCTGGTTTTTCACCACTATGCCAACTGTCATGATCCTTGTGTACCTGCTAAGTACTTAAAAGAAAGAAATCGGATTAGGAAAGCTTTGATTCAAGTATGTTAGTTTTTCCTAATTTCCCCCCAAAGTAGCAAACCAATTACTGAATGTACTGTAACTCTCAACAAGATTCATCCCTTGAATCTCCAGGATACTTTCCAGCTAGTGAAACTTCAAGTAAAAAGATACTTTGATTGTTTCTTCCCCTGTCATTGAAAATGCTTCAAATGATGCCTCAAATTCTATCAAATAATCAAAAATGTCTCTGCAACACCTGCCATACCTTCCCGGTAATCCCAAGATGAGTCTGATCTTTCTCCTACTGAACTATGGTGAAAATCTCTGAGCGAATGAATGTCTTCTGGAATAGTTTAGGAAGCATCCTCCTAAATAAAGGTTGTATTTACTTTGAATTCATGAAGTCTTTATAGGAATTAAGACCATGCATCCTTTCATATCTTAACTTTACATGACAACTTTGTGAAACTTTTAAGTATCCATGAGTAAGAAACAGAGCCACAAAGGTTGTGTCTTTTTAATTATAAATTGTAAGAAGAATCTATAAGCATTAGTAACATACTTTAGTAATACAGAAACACCTGCACTCCATACTTAGGCTTTTTCTTTCTTCCTTTTTTTTTTTTTTTTTTTTTTGGCACGAGGGCTTGCTACTAGGGATAAAAGTGCCCGTTGAAAGTTCCTCCGTTGTCTGAGACTGTGGTTACCCTATTTCTAATAAACAAGGCAGCTTCCTGTCTCTTGCTTCTTATTGCTAAATCAGGGTTGAACCTTGGCAGCCTTCACAGAGCTGACCCCTGAGTGCACTCATGGTAAAGAGTGCCTGCTTTGCTTCTTTCCACATTGTAGGAAACTACAGGGAGTACCTCTTGCTTTAAAAATCTTACTTTCCTCATCAGTGAAGTTGAAAAAGAGTTAATTTCTTATACTCAAAACTCAGTATCTCATTATCTCTAAATTTATCTCAATTTGCTTGAGGTATCTGGACTTTTTCTGAGTCTCTAGAGGACTGAAGCTCTGTGTACACTTTGAGATCATTTCAGAAACACTTAAAACAGCATCCAGTACAGTGTAGATGATTCAGTTATATAATCAAACATTCATTTATGCTTTTCGTAAGCATCTTTAATATCTGAATCCACAAGGCAGAATTTATAGACAGAAAATTAAAATGCATTTCATGTTACAAAATAATATTTTTCTTTCAACAACTGATAAGATCCTTTCCTTCAGGGCTTAAAAGTGAACTTTAGCAGTATTTTCTTCCATTTTGGAGTTTTTCGGAGGTAATTCACTGTCCAGCATGGTATTCAGTTTGTTTTCAATGTGCTGATAAATTATTAATACATACATGTCCCACCTTATTTTGCTCATAATTCCCTACAGAACTGTGTCAGCAAAAGGCACCCTTTGCATTTTTGACCTTTTTGAGTTAAAAGAGAAAAGAGGGGGAAAAAAAAATCCATCTTGCTCTATAAACAAAAGATTTTATCTCCGGCTTTCCACCATCACCATTTTCCCAATCCATGGCAACCTACTCTGTTGGCTGGCATTGGTCTCTGGACATCCTCTTGAGATAACTAGCCAAGACCAGAGATCTTCCTCACCCTCCTCCCGCGTGGGCCGTTACACAAGCCCTCGTGTTTCCTGGGGATGGCAGAGCCCCGGCCCATGTGAAATAGTGATGCTGTCAGTCAGCCGGGAAATTTGCTGCTTCTGAAACCTCTCTCTCCAAGCTTCCTCTGGGCGGGCACCTTCAGCTGCCTCGGTCCACCTTGTCCAGGTATTAAAATAGCTCTGGCTTGATGACTTCACTAGTTCTTACAAACAGGCCAGTTGGCAGAACTCCAATGCAGTCTGCTCCTCAGTGGAAGATGTTTCTCTCCCCACCTCCCCCTCATATGAATACTTAGTTTCATTTTGACCCAGGAAGGTTTTTCCTTTCTGAGGTTCAATTCAGCACACATTTAATGCAAACATTTCAAAATGCTTTAAGTGGACTTGAGCTGTAACAGCTCACCTTCAGCCAGCTCCACGCCTTCAGACTGTATTGTGATTTCTTAATGATAACCTTCAAGGTCATCAAAAATGCTAGGTAAACTAACCTTACACAACACATTTGTGTTTCGCTCATGTTAGGGCTGAATTATCCTCCTCAAGAATATGAGTGATAACAGATCATTTTTAAAGTCATATTTCTCATGCCTACTGTTTTTCCACATGTAAAGAGGTCAACATAAGACAAAGTAAAAATTAATGATGATTACAACTAATCAGTATAAGATAACAGAGGGTCTTTAAGGCAATTTTTTGTTATCATAGCATTAGTTATTAATGTTTAAGCAGATTTAGAAATCTTAACAAAGTGTAAGGCATTTATACAATTAAAAAGACATTCCATATTAGACTGCAAATATTCTTTTAGTATTTAATTTTCCCTTAAATGTTTTTTAACTTCCTTTTGTAATTACCACACACTAGCCAAAGAATAGTCTATTAAAAAGCAGAACTTTCTGGTGTTCTCCTATCATAACTCAGTGCTCTGTCTGGGCTGCACTTTGATCCAAAAGACAGCATTTAGATTAACTGGTTCAGTGCCCTATGGACACAAGATGTATGCCCAGAGAAAACACTCCCGTATGATTCTACAGACACCAGCTAATGAAATAATTTGGTTCACTGGCTTAGGGTAGTTCCTCTAAGAGGGGTGCAATCATTGTCCCCAAACAAGAGAAAAATCACTTAACATTCTACTCCCAGCACCCCTTAGCTCTCTCACTATCCGTCAGTTACAAACAACATCTGAATATTATAGCACTGCCATCTTGCAACCATGATGGTGGGAAAACACCTCTCTCCACCGGCTTCAACTAAAACATCAGAGAGGAATTTTAGAGAATACACAGGTACACATCTGACAGTGAATTTCTAAAATGTGCTTTGGTTCATTCCATAAACATTTCCTTATTACCTTGCATGTGGCAAGTACTACAAATGTACTGCTATGTTCCTCTCCATCAAAGGTATTATACCCTCAATTTTTAAGTAAGTGTTATACAGCCACATGGCCTTAACAACCTGAGGAATGGACTGCTGCAATTTTTTCATTAATCCAATGATTTAGAAAATGTGGTTTTGATAGTATATTCAAAAAAGTGCTGGATTCCCTCCATTATAATAAAGAGAAACATTTTGGGCATAGTTCAGAGAAATGCCCGTGAAATTAAGAGTTATGTCCCTCTCCTGCAGAGGCTAATAAACAAAGACATGATGGTGACTTCGAATGCTCAAAGGTCAATTATAAATGCCACTACAGGTGCAATAATTCACTCGGTGATGGAATACGGCAAGTAGTTTGTGAGGGTGACTACGCTAACCATCAAAAATTTTAGAACAATAAAGGACAAGAGTTAGATTTAGTAAAAACCTCATACTATATGAATGACGCCAAAAAAGTCTGTGTGACTTTGTACAAAATCACAATATCACAGGTATTAAGTTATCGTCTCAGAATCAACATTGTTTTATTTACCCTGTGTTTTTTTCCCCACTCTAAGTCTGATGTACACACATATGCACATACACCATTATACTCTGTGTCTGATTCATACAAATGCATGCATGCACACACATTATATCATACTTGTCTGCCCAGTTCATACAAACACACAAAGCACTCTGCTTCTGATTCATACACACATAGCCACAACTACACTCTTCTATGTGTCTGATTCTTACACCTATACATCCCACTGCTCTCCATCTGATTCATACATATACACTACTCTGTGTCTGATTCAGATCCCTACACATAAGCCTGAACATATTACTAATTCAAAAACACAACTTACACACGTTTTATAACCCTGTGGCTGACTCATCCACACATATGCATGTGTATGTACATGTATACTTTCTACTACTCTAATTTAGATGCACATACATATTGGTGTATATACATTCACACTAAAATTTAAAATAGTATATCAGGGTCATATTCAAAATACACATATTTTAAAGTGAGAAATTCAAAGTTGAGCCTGCTACCCATGTAACTAATTCAAAGTTGTTATATGGTGAGCCAGAGGCATCCCTCTGCATGAAAATGTTTGTTTTTCAGCGAAACAAGAGTATGTGAGTTGTTCTTGTGTTATACTGCTTTCCATACAGGATATGGGAGTGGACACACAAGAAACCAGGGACAGAGAACAGTATTCTATGTTCTTGCCCCAAGATAAATTCCTAGTTTCCAAGCTCATAAAGCTGCATAGGAATGATCGGAGGGGAAGTGCATGAGAACATGGCTTTGGACCCCAGCTACAGCACAACCAGAAGGGCATTGTCCCTCTGCTTAAAGGCTAACAATGTAAAAAAGCTCCGAACATTCTCTCCTAGAGATACAAAAATTAAGATACTTATGGGAGTTGAAATCAGCAATGATGAGGCCTCTGTAACAGTTTTATAAAGAAGAAAGGGGACATGAGTGAACCAGAGACAGAAGGAGAAGACTCTTCGTGGTAAACGGCTGATGCAATGATTCATGTGTACATAGAAAATGCCTGGGGGATGCAGATATAAAGGGATTAGGGAGACTTTGAAGGAGGTTGGAGTTCTTGCAGAGCATTTAGAAAATAAATGCTAATCCCTGGGGCTGTCATCCCCACCCAGGGCTGTTGTCCTACAGGCAATACTCAGAAGATAAGAACATGAACAGGAAATGTAGAACCCAATGTCCATGAGTTCCTGCCTTACTATATTGTTCTTAATAATTACTGAAGCACTAATCCTAAACCCCAGCAGGAGAAAAAACTAAGATCAAAGGTGAAAGAAATGAAATCAATAACAAAAGAATTATACAAAAGATTAATGAAACAAAAAGTTGGCTTTTCAGAAAAATAAACACAATCGACAGGCTCTTCTGCTTCTAGGTTAATCAGAAGCAGAAGAGAAAGGACTCTAATAAGCTCAATAAGGAATGAAAAAGAAGAAATCACAACTGATACTGTAGAATTACAAAATATCATCTCTGATTAGTATAAAAATCTCTATGCACATAAACTTGAACACATGCAGAAAATGGACACATTCTTAGAAAAACACAACCTCCCTAGTCTCAATCAGGAAAAAATAGATTTTCTAAACAAATATCAAGTACTAGAACTGAAGCAATAAAAAATCTTCCAACAGAAATAAAGTCCTAGACCACACTTTCAAAAAAAGATCTTAAAATTTCACATTCAAATTTTACCAGACCTACAAAGAAGAACTGGTACTGATCCTGCAGAAATTATTCCATAATATCAAGAAGGAAGGAATCCTCCCTAACTCACTTCATGAAGTCAATATTACCTCGACACCAAAGCCAGGAAAGAACTCAATTTTTTAAAAAAAGAAAACAACAGACCAATATCCCTTATGAATACAAATGCAAAAATTTTCAAGAAAATCCTAGCAAATTGAATTCAGCTACACATCAAAAAATAATTCACCACAACCAAGTAGGCTTCATCCCAGAGATTCAAGGTTGGTTCAACATTAGCAAATCCATAAATGTAATTCACCATATAAAAGTAAAAACAAAGACTGTAAGATTCTCTCTCAATAGACACAGAAAAGGCATTTGACAAAATTCACCCTTTTTTGATAAATATGCTTACTAAAATAGCATAGACGGGACTTACCTCAAAATTATAAGCATTATATATGCCAAACCCACAGCCAACACAATATTAGATGAAGAAAAATTAAAAGCTGAAACCAGACAAGGTTGCCCACTATCACCAACATCTATTCAACATGGTGCTGGCAGCCAGAGTAATCAGACAGAGAAGGAAATCAAAGGTCTCTAAACGGGGAAAAAAGGGATCCAACTGTTGCTCTTTGCTGACAATTTTTTATCTAGAAAACCCCAAAAATTCCACCAAGAGACTCCTGGAATTGATAAATTCAGCAAAGTCTCAGGTACATAATCAACGTATACAAATCAGTAGCATTCATATATGCCAACAACAGTCAAGCTGAGAACCAAATCAAACAATACCCTTCATCAGTTGCATTCATATATGCCAACAATAGTCAAGCTGAGAACCAAATCAAAGACTCAATACCCTTCATAACAGAAACAAAGAAAATAAAATACCCAGGAATATATTTAACTAGGGAGGTGAAAGCCCTCTAGAGAAAGAACTATGAAACACTCAAAAAGGAAATAGGAGAGGATGTAAACAGATGGAAAAACATATCATGCTCATGGATTGGCAGAATCAACACTGCTAAAATGACTATACTACCCCAAGTAATCTGGAAATTCAATGCAATCCCCATTGAAATACCAATCTCATTTTTTGCAGATGTAGAAAAAATAATTCTACACCTCGTATGAAACCAGAAAGGATTCCATACAAGCAAAGTAACCTTAGGCAGAAAGAACAAGTTGGGAGGCATTAATTTATCAGACTTCAAGCTATACCACAAGGTTATAGTAACCAAAACAGCATGAAACCGGCTTCAGAATAGAGACGCAGACCAACAGATCAAAACAAAAAACCCAGATATAAACCAAGTTACCAAGTGGTATTTGACAAAGCAAATAAACACATACACTAGGGAAAAGAATCCCTATTGAATAAATGGTGTTGAGAAATGTGGATGGCCACAAGCAGAAGACTGAAACAGGATTCTCACTTCTCACCACTCATGAAAATTAACTCACAATGGACATGAAACTGTAAAAATTATAGAGGAAGCAGCTGGAAAAACTCTTACAGACATCACGCTAGGCAAAGAATTTATGAACAAGACCCTAAAAGCCATCACAACAACAACAAAAATAAATGTGGCTTTAGCAAATTAAAAGGCTTTTGCACAGCTAAGTAAACAATTCTTAAAGCAAATAGACAATGTACAGAACAGGAGAAAATACTTGCACACTGTATATCCAAGGAAGGGCTGATTCCCAGAATCTACAAAGAACTCAAATCAGCAAGAACAAAACAGCCCATTAAAAAGTGGGCAAAAACAGGCTCGGCACCTGTAGCTCAAGTGGCTAGGGTGCTAGCCACATACACCAGAGCTGGCAGGTTTGAATCCAGCCAGGTCTGCCAAAGAACAATGACAACTACAACCAAAAAATAGCCTGTTGTGGCAAGCGCCTGTAGTCTTAGCTACTTGGGAGGCTGATGCAAGAGAATCATTTAAGCTCAAGAGTTTGAGGTTACTGTGAGCTACGAAGCCATGGTACTCTACCCAGGGCAACAGCTTGAGACAGACTCTGTCTCAAAAAAAAAAAAAAAAAAAAAAAAAGGCGGGCAAAGACAAGAACAGAAACTTTTAAAAAGAAGAGAGAATAATGGCCAACAAACATAAAAAAGTGCTCAACATCACTAATCATGAAGGAAATAGGAAATACCTGACTCCAGCTTTTATCAAAAAGTCCCAAAACTACCAATGCTGGCTGTGGAGAGGTAGGACCAC
>CAUYPK010018441.1:0-28125 GCA_963574355.1 Loris lydekkerianus
TCAAGAAAGTTGCATCTAAGATATATAAAAAATTCTCAAAACTCAAAAGTAAGAAATAAATCAATGAAAATGGGGAAAAGCTTTGAATAGACAATTTTCCATTTTTCTATAAGTATGCAGATTCCTGTTGTTACTCAGCTCGTGTTTTATTCCACGGTGGTCTGAGAAGATGCATGGAATAATTTCTATTCCTTTAAATTTACTGAGGTTAGACTTGTGACCTACGATGTGATCGATTTTGGAGTAAGTTCCGTGGGCTGATGAGAAGTATGTGTATTCAGTTTTGTTGGGATGAAATGTTCTGTAGATGTCTGCTAAATCCAAATGTTAGATGGTTAGGTTTAAATCTAAAATTTCTTTGCTCAGATTCTTGTTGGATGATTGATCCAACTCTGCCATAGGAGTGTTGAAATCTCCAACCATTATGGAGCTAGAGGAAATCAAGTGGCTCATGTCTGTTAGAGTTTCTCTTACAAATTGAGGTTCATTCTGGTTGGATGTGTAGATATTAATAATTGAAATCTCATCATATTGAGTATTACCCTTAACAAATATGAAGTGACCACTCTTATCCTTCCTTACTTTTGTTGATTTAAAGCCTATCGTATCTGCAAATAGAATTGCAACACCTGCTTCTTTCTGATTACCATTTGCCTGAAATATGGATGACCATCCTTTCACCATGAGTCTGTATTTGTCATTTAAGCTAAGATGTGACTCTTGTATGCAACAAATATCTGGCCTGAGTTTTTGTATCCAGTCAGCTAACCTGTACCTCTTTAGAGGACAGTTTAAGTCGCTCACATTAATGGTGAATATTGATAAGTCTGTTAAAATTTGGGGTATCGAGTTTTTCAAAAGTTCAGTGGACATTTTAAATCCTTTCATCAGTGTGGAAGTTGGAGTTTGATCTGAAGTTTCCAAGTGAGTTTACTTCTGTGGTATAGGATTGGGTTGGTCATTATGGAGGACAGGTCAGAGAATATCATGAAGAGCTGGTTTGGTTATGGCAAATTTCTTCAACATATGAATGTCATTAAAGTATTTAATTTTTTCATCATAAATGAAACTCAGTTTAGCTGGATACAAGATCAGGGTTGAAAAACATTTTGCTTTCTGAGATTAAAAGTTGATGACCACCCTCTTCTGGCTTGAAAAGTTTCAGCAGAGAGATCTGCAATCGTTCTAATATTCTTCCCTTAATGAATATTACAAGAAACTTTATTCTCAGAAATATGAAAATATGATTCAAAATGACCGATACCTGGAAGCACATCACCATCCAACACTTAGCCAGAATCAAGTGGAAATGCTGAACAGGCCCATATCAAGTTCGGATATAGCATCAACCATACAAAATCTCCCTAAAAAGAAAAGCCCAGGACCAGATGGTTTCGTGTCAGAATTCTACCAAAACTTTAAAGAGGAATTAGTATCTATATTACTCTACCTGTTCCAAAAGGTAGAAAAAGAAGGAAGACTACCCAACACATTCTATGAAGCAAACATCACCCTGATCCCCAAGCCAGAAAAAGACCCAACAAGAAAAGAAAATTATAGACGAATATCATTAATGAATATAGATGGAAAAATATTCAACAAGATCCTAACAAACAGAATCCAGCAACACAACAAACAATTATACATCATGACCAAGTTGGTTTTATCCCAGGATTTCAAGGATGGTTTAATATACATAAATCTATCAATGTAATTCAACACATAAACAAATTAAAAAACAAAGACCATATGATTCTCTCAATCAATGCAGAAAAAGCTTTTGATAAAATCCAGCATCTGTTCATGATCAGAAAACTTAAGAAAACTGGTATAGAAGGGACATTTCTTAAACTGATAGAGTCCATCCACAGCAAACCCACAGCCAATATCATATTGAATGGAGTTAAATCAAAATCATTTCCACTCAGATCAGAAACCAGACAAGGCTGCCAAATGTCTCCATTGCTCTTTAACATTGTAATGGTAGCTTTAGCCACCACAATTAGAAAAGAAAAGGTGATCAAGGGTATCCATATAGGGTCAGAAAAGGTCAAACTTTCATTCTTCACAGATGATATGATTGTATATCTGGAAAACACTAGGGACTCTACTATAAAACTCTTAGAAGTGATCAAGGAATACAGCAGCATCTCAGGTTACAAAATCAACATTCATAAATCAGTAGCCTTTATATATACCAAGAATAGTCAACTTGAAAAAACAGTTAAAAACTCTATCTCATTCACAGTAGTACCAAAGAAGATGAAATATTTGGGAATTTATCTAACGAAAGATGTGAAATATCTCTATAAAGAGAACCATGAAACTCTAAGAAAAGAAATAGCTGAAAATGTTAAAAAATGGAAAAATATACCATGTTCATGGCTGGAAAGAATCAACATTGTTAAAATGTCCATACTACCCAAAGCAATATATAATTTTAATGCAATCCCTATTAAAGTTCCACTGTCATACTTTAAAGATCTTGAAAAACAATACTTCTTTTTATATGGAATCAGAAAAAACCTTGAATAGCCAATGAAATCAAAGCAGGAGGAATCACGCTATCAGTCCTCAGACTATACTACAAATTGATAGTGATCAAAACAGCATGGTATTGGCAGAAAAACTGAGAAGTAGATATCTGGAACAGAGTGGGGAAAAGATTCCCTATTTAACAAATGGTGCTGGGTGAACTGGCTGGCAACCTGTTCACTGGTTGGACTGGACCCACACCTTTCACCATTAACTAAGACTCTCACTGGATTAAAGATTTAAACTTAAGACACAAAACTATAAAAATACTAGAGGAGGGTGCATGGAAAACCCTTGAAGAAATCGGTCTGGGTGAGTATTTTTTGAGAAGGAGCCCCCGGGCAATTGAAGCAGCTTCAAAAATACACTACTGGGATTTGATCAAACTAAAAGGCTTCTGCATAGGCAAGAACACAGTAAGTAAAGCAAGCAAACAGCCCTCAGAATGGGAGAAGATATTTGCAGGTTATGTCTCCAACAAAGGTTTAATAACCAGAATCCACAGAGAATTCAAACCCATTAGCAAGAAAAGAATAAGGGATTCCATCACAGGCTGGGCAAGGGATTTGAAGAGATACTTCTCTGAAGAAGACAGGCACGCAGCCTTCAGACTTATGAAAAAATGCTCATCATTATTAATCATCAGATAAATGCAAATCAAAATTACTTTGAGATATCATCTAACTCCAGTGAGACTAGCCTATATCACAAAATCTCAAGACCAGAGATGTTGGCATGGATGTGGAGAAAAGGGAGCACTTTTGCACTGCTGGTAGGCATGCAAATTAATACATTTCTTTTGGAAAGATCTATGGAGAACACTTAGAGATCTAAAAATAGATCTGCCATTCAATCCTGTAATTCCTCTACTGGGCATATACCCAGAAGACCAAAAATCACATCATAACAAATATATTTGTACCAGAATGTTTATTGCAGCCCTATTCATAATCACTAAGTCATGGAAAAAGCCCAAGTGCCCATTGATCCACAAATGGATTAATAAATTGTGGTATATGTACACCATGGAATATTATGCAGCCTTAAAGAAAGATGGAGACTTTACCTTTTTCATGTTTACATGGATGGAGTTGGAACATATTCTTCTCAGTAAAGTATCTCAAGAATGGAAGAAAAAGTACCCAATGTACTCAACCCTACTATGAAACTTAAGTTAGAGCTTTCACATGAAAGCTATAACCCAGTTACAACCTAAGAATAGGGGAAGGGGGAAAGAAAGGGGAGGGAGGGGGTAGTTAGAGGGAGGGTGATTGGTGGGATTACACCTGCAGTGCATCTTACAAGGGTATATGTGAAACTTAGTAAATGTAGAATGTAAATGTCTTAGCACAATAACTAAGAAAATTCCAGGAGGGCTATGTTAACCATTGTGATGAAAATGTGTCAAACAGTCTATGAAGCTAGTGTATGATGGATGCCGCATGATTATATCAATGTACACAGCTATGATTTAATTTTAAAAAAAAATAATAAAAAATAAAAAAATAAAAGAATAGATACTTTTCCAAAAACAGACAAATAAAGGACAAACAAGCAAATGAAAAGATATTCAACCTCATAAATCATTGACAAAATGCGAATTATGGCCATAGTAAAAAATTACATACCTATCAGAATAGAAAACACTCTAGACCGTATCAAATAAATATGCAGGACAACTAGAATTCTTATATATTTTTGTTAAAATACAAAATCACACAAGTACCTTGGAAAAGAATTTGGCAATTTCTTATGAAATCAAAACCTACACCTTTCATCTGGGTGAAATTTCACCTAAAAATTTCATTTACAGTTATTTCCAAGAGTATTGAAAACTCATGTTTATGTAGAAACCTGCATACGAATGTTCATAGCAGTTTTCCTTGTAATTGATCAAAACTGGAAATAACCCTATGTCTTCAACAGATGAATAGGTAGACAATATGGTAAAACCATTCAATGTGCTTATCAGTAAAAAGGATTCAGCTAATAGTATATAAAACAAAATAGATAAATCTCAAATGTTTTATCCTAAGTAAAGAAAGCAGACACAAAATCTACATAGTTTATGATTCCATTAGTATGAATTTCTGAACAATGCAAAGCTATAGGGAAAGAAAACATAGCAATTACAGCCAGAGTTTGGAGAGAGGAAAAGTTTCTCAACAAAGAGGTAGCTTGAGGGAATTTTTTTCAGGGGAGGAAATAATGAAACTATTCTCTACCTTGATTGTGGTGGTGGTTTTGTGAATATTCCTTTGTCAAAACTTGAAACTATGCACAAAACATGAATATTTGCTATATAAAAATTGAAAATATATTTTTAAAAAGAGCTTCTTTAGGATGGGAAGTATTCTGTATCAAAATATAGAAATTATAATAGTTTAATAAATATTTTTTGGGTATAAGACACCAGTGTTCAAACTTGAAACTTCTACAGCTTTTCGCATATAATAGGTGAAAGCTGGAACAAATTGATTTAAAATACCATACTTCTATAAGTAGTGTTATTTTTATTTTTAAAGATTTTATATAAGTCCTGGAAATGTTTTGTTTTGTTTTTTTTTTTGTTTTTTTTTTTTACAAAAACTCAACAGTGAATGAAACCTCCTAGAAACCAAGATTGCCTTTCTCTTAACAATTAGCACAGTCTTTGATTCAGTAAAACTCAGTCCTTCACTAATGAGAAAAGGCAAGTATTTGTTAGCACTTAGGATATATAAGCAATTTAAAAAATTAATCATCTATTGCCTAATTTATTCTTTAAGCAGTAATTCAGGTGGTATTGTCTTTGTTTTGCAGATGGAAAAGTTTAAGTGTCTTGCCCAACTTCCCAACTGTTCTTAATTGGGAGAGACATGACTCAAATGAGATTTTACTGGCTCCAGTTTATGTCTTGTCCATTAATCAAAATACTTTACATTAGTAACCAGGCAAGGAGAGCAGCTGTTTGGAAAAAGAAGAACAAGACACTGAGATGAACCAGGAGTTAGAGCTCAATCTGGAATAAATTCCAGACACTGTAGTGAATTTGGAGCTGATACTCCAAACCCAGGTGAGTGGTGAAGACTCATGCCAAGTTGTAATTAATATGATCAGGGACAGAAGAAATAATGTGCATTAGAGAGGAAAGAGAGGAGCATGTTCTCTGCAGGTCAACTAATCTTCAAAGCATACCAATAATAGATGGAAAAGCAAAACAGAACTACAAACATTTGATGAATTTCTATCATATGCCATATTTTGTGGTGAACAGTAGAGTCAAGAGAAAAATGAGATAAAGTGTCAACCTTCCAGGAGCATAGACTCTAGTAGAAGGAAACAGCAGGTTTGTTTGTTAACTTGTTTTCCTTTTTAAATTAAAGAATTATTAAACATGCTGCAATAGTTACTATAGGCACAAGGTACAGAGAGGTCATATAGTAAGGACTCATATCTATTTGGAGAATTCATCAAAGCCTTCAGAGAGAGAGGGATATTGTTGCAGACTCTTAAAAGATGACCTGAGTGGCCAGAAAGCCTGAAAAAAATGGGGATATGAGAACATTTCAGGGAGAGAGTGTAGTAGACAATAAAATGTGAAGCTGGTACTGGCATGAAAACTGTGATAAGCTATAAAATACACAAGAAGAGTGCAACATTAGATTCAAGACAACAGTTAATAGAAATGAAAGTTATGGGCAAGTGTACATTGTACCCAGCGTTGTTTTTTATTTGGGGGAGTTCATGGTAAGAAATTTTGACTAATTTATAACTATTTCAACATTTTGAAAGGTTTTTCAAATAAGCATAATGTTAACCAATCTTCAGTTTAGAAACAGACCTACAGAGAGTCGTTACAATTGCCAAGACAGGGATGTGGAATCTAGTTAGGATGTTATTACTGTATTCTAGGTACCAGACAGGGAATGTCTTCCAGGTGGAGGACACAGATCAATATTCATGCTTTACCCCTTTTGTTCATAGCTTCTCCTCAAAAGTCCTTTAAAAGGCAAACTTAAAAAAAAAAAAGCAATACAAAATGTAACTAAAAACAAATATGTAAGTGGCATCATCAGTTATAAAGAATCATCTGGGACTGAGACAAGATGGCTGACTGAAGCCAGCTTTCCACAAAGGCTCCTGTCCACAAGGAGAGTTAAAGGACAGAAACTTAGCAAGTAACCTGGTGGATCAGAGCTGCACCAAGAGAGAAGGTTGAAGAATGTACATCAACCCCACTGAGGCGAGTTGCAACCCCAAGGATACAAACAAAATGTACAAAATCTATCACCAAGGGGACAAGAGTCCCCTCCCCCATGAGAATGGCTCGGAGTGCCCCACAAACAAACAAGCAGAATTCAAAGGTCCTCCCACTACACTTCACAGGAGAGACCCTCTAAAAACTGGACCTACCTCCCCTACTAGGGTGCCACAGCATTCTCCTGCCAGGCATAAAACTGTATAAAACTGCATATATTCTCTACCTGCACCTCTGAGCTCCCAGCACTCCCCTCCACTCTCACTCTGAGTTCTAGAGGCCTCTCCCCCAGTAGTCCAGACTCTTGGGTGATTTCTTTAGGGGTGTGGACAGGGCCTAAACTGCAGCTGGTCAGTGCTGACTCTGTGGCATGGGAGTTAGGAGAGGATGGTCAGTTGAGAGGAAAGCACACCAGAGCAGCAGTGCCCCGAGGCGCAGAGCAGCAGCCATCTTTCAGCAACAATAGGGCTCATTCATGGATATTCTGAAGCCAACCCCCTGTCTCCCTGGGCAACCAGAGGAAGCCGGGCATCTACTTAAGTGTCAACCACCACGGAACAGATCTGTGATGGAAACACAGGCCCTGTAAGTAAAGGGTTTGCCTGAGGTGGTACCGGCCTAGGTGCAGCGCTGGGACTAGAAATGCACGTGCAGAGCCAGAAAGTTCCCAGGGTGGGGCAGACCCAGTGGACTTCTTTACTCAGCCTAAGATTTACCTGGCCCTCAGAAGATTGACAGCCTATAGACAAATGAAGACGGGTGGCTAAACTGACAGCTAACCAAATACAAACCTGCAGAAGCAAAGACAGGGCCTGAGGGGCAGGCTCCGGGAGCTCAAAACAGCTTCTCTTCTTCAGGAAAATTTAGCAGGGACAGAAACAAATTCACGCAAAGTTGTTCTGTTTTGTTCTGTCAGTAACATCAATCAGGGGCGAGGCTGAACTGAGTGAACACCCCCAGCCTTCATTAAGAGCCCAAGGTTGTCAGGCCTAACCTCCCCCTGCTAGATAGAGGCAGAGCTCAGCAGCCTAGCTGAGCAGAAATAGATTTCCTTATGATTCAGGCAGGTGAAACCCCTGGACTATCTGTTCACTACAGGCAACTGAGTCACAGCCCTGCGGGGCAGTCACTGACTGAGTGTGACAGAGGTGAATGATGGGGAAGGAGGCATCAACCTTCACAGACTGATCTATTTGCTGGGTGGGTCCTCCTGACTCCATGGAGCACCAGAGTGAGCCATATCTGAGTAGTCACCAGACCCCTGCGATCCAGTTGCCAGAGACCTTTTAAACTCTCCCACCTGAGACAGGTGCTGACTGAGACAATTGATTGGGACTTTGTGAACTGAGTCAATCACCTGAGGACTATTTAGGTAGTGCCATGCGTGTGTGATTGTACGAAGGTTTGATTTTCCTTTTCCAATTGTTGCCTGTAGGTTGTGGGGTGACTTAATTGCTGGTATTTCTCCACAGCTGAGACTTCAACCCAGACGAACTGTTTCACTAGGGTTGAACAGAGACCAGCTGAAAACAAGACAGAACCACTTAGCCCCACCACACCAAACAGGTCCTCAGATTCTCAGGCCATAGCACTGTACAGGTCCTTTACAAAGCTCCAGGGGAAAAAAAAAAAAAAAAAAAGTGTAAAACAATCATGGCGTGGAATCAGCAGAAAAACTCTGGTAACATGAATAACCAGAATAGATCAACCCTCCCAAGGAAAGATATGTCAGATGTAACTGACGATCTCATTCATAAATAGCTTGCCGAGATGTCAGAAATCAAATTCAGAATTTGGATTGCAAACAAGATTAATAGAATGGAGGAAAATTTGGAATTAGAAATTCGAGCAGCAATTCAAAAGTCGGAATTAGAAATTTGAGGAGAAATTCAAAAGTTGTCTCAAGAATTTAATGAATTTCAAGACAAAACCACCAAAGATTTTGATGCACTGAAGCAAGAATTTGAAGCCCTCAAAGATCTGAAAAATACAGTAGAATTCCACAGTAACAGAGTGGAGCAAGCAGAAGAAAGAATTTCTGACATTGAAGAAAAAGCCTTTGAATGTTCCCAGACTCTCAAAGAGGAAGAGAAATGGAGAGCAAATAATGGATAATTCTCTCTGAGAGCTCTGAGATAATTGGAAGAAGGCTAATATCACCCTCATTGGAATCCCAGAAAGTGATGAAGTAGCCTTACAAGGCACAGAGGCCCTTCTTCATGAAATTATGAAAGAGAATTTTCCAGACATGCCACGGGATTCTGAAATTCAGATAGCAGATGGTCTCAGAAACCCAGCATGACTCAATCCCAATAAGACAGCCCCCAGGCATATCATAATTAACTTCATTGAAGTTAATATGAAGGAGAAAATCCTGAAAACAGCCAGACGTAAGAAATCCATTACCTACAAAGGGCAGAATATTAGAATGACTGCAGATCTCTTTGCTGAAACTTTTCAAGCCAGAAGAGGGTGGTCATCAGCTTTTAATATCCTAAAGCAAAATAACTCTCAACCCCGGATCCTGTATTCAGCTAAACTGAGTTTCATTTATGATGGAGAAATTAAATACTTTAATGACATTCATATGTTGAAGAAATTTGCCATAACCAAATCAGCTCTTCAGGATATTCTCAGACCTATCCTCCATAATGACCAACCCAATCCTATACCACAAAAGTAAACTTACTAAGAAACTTTTGATTAAACTCCAACTCCACAGTGGTGAAAGGATTAAAAATGTCCACTGGACTTTCGAAAAACTCGATCCCCCAAAATTTACCAGACTTATCAATATTCTCCATTAATGTGAACAGCTTAAACTGTCCTCTAAAGAGGCACAGGTTAGCTGACTGGATACAAAAACTCAGTCCAGATATTTGCTGCATACAATTCTCATCTTACCTTAAAAGATAAATATAGACTCAGAGTGAAAGGATGGTTGTCCATATTTCAGGAAAATGGTAATCAGAAAAAAGCAGGTGTTGCAATTCTATTTGCAGATACAATAGGCTTTAAACCAACAAAAGTAAAGAAGGATAAGAATGGTCACTTTTTTTTTTGATAGCAGAGTCCTTTTATTGAAGGTCCAGCTGGCAACTGCCTCAGTGTCTCCACATGGTGTTTCTGAGAACAGCCCTGAGTGCTTAAGGAGTTGTGTTTTTAAGGCTTAGTCTGCATCCTGTTTGGCATGCAGGCAGTCCACGTGCATCCGGATGGGGGTAGCAAGTAAGCATTGTAAAAAAGCAAAAAAAAAAAAAAAATTGGGGTGGGGGGACAGAGCCTCAAACTATGGCTCTGGTTAGAGTGCTGTGGTGTCACAGCTCACAGCAACCTCAAACTCCTGGGCTTAAGCAATTCTCTTGCCTCCGCCTCACGAGTAGCTGGAACTACAGGCAACTGCCACAATGCCCAGCTATTTTTGTTGTAGTTGTCATTGTTGTTTGGCAGGCCCACGCCAGATTCAAACCCACCAGCTCTGGTGTATGTGACTGGCACCTTAGCTACTTGAGCTACAAGCACCACCAGAAGCAAAATTTGTCTCAAGAATCTTGGTCACAAGGGCAAGGGTGAAACTCATCACAAGGGCAAGGGTGAAACTCAGCAAATGTGAAATGTAAATGTCATGCTACGGTGACTGGGAAAATGCCAGGAAGGCTATGTTGAATATTGAGATGAAAATGTGTCAAATGGTTTATGAAGCTAGTATATGATGCCCCATGATCATATCAATGTATACAGCTATGATTTAATAAAAAAAAAAAAAAAGGAAAACAATACTATTAATAACACCTTTGAACTATAAAGGTGTGTGAAGAACATACGAGATCTATTCTTTCTCATAAAATTGGGGTTTTTCTTCTTTTAAAATTCTTCTGAAGTTTTTGGAATTGCAGTCTAAAAATATATGTATGGCTTAATAAAACTAATTTTAGTTATTTTGATTCTCTTCCCCCAATTTCTTATTTTGCCCATTTCTCCCAATAAGAATGGAAAAACACACTCTCAGCGAAATTTGGTTCTATTTTGAGTGACTCATAATGAGGCCTAAGGGAACTTACAAAAAGGATTTATTTTTCAATGCATTTGGTTTTTTTTGGCAACTGAACCAAATGCTTTGAAAATGCAGAGTGAGCAATGAATTGAAGACTATGAGCATTGTGGAAATCCAGGTTCTGATGTGGGATCTTTAGTCTGTCCCGCGTACCCTCTAGCACATTTTGGCCACTATGGAGAGCAGGGTGTGAACTATTCCCAGCACACAGAAATGATACTACTCAACATGGTGGATACCCCCAAATACCTTGATTTGATCATTATGCAGTCCGTGCATGCAAAGAACCCCACCTGTACCCCACAAATATGCAAATATTATAATAAAAAAACTGTGTGAGTTGAAATGAATATCATCAACTCAGAAATTATGCTTTTTAATTTCTTGCATTTTTGGAAATACTGATTTTTAGAAGACTTTAATGTGTGTAAATGACCAAATTATTGTTAATGGTGGCATTTTTACTAAAGACTGTAAATATAGATTTTATTTTTCCATTTTGAACTTTATGGAAAGTCATGGCTTAAAATTTAAATTTAGGGGCATATCAGAACTTTGGATAAAGCTCAAAACAATCTGAAAAGAAGAATCCATGCCATGGAAGTTTTAACAAAGGGATGAGGCTTCTAAATACAGCAGGTAACACTTGTTATTATATGACATGTGCTTTGGAAATTGCACTGTAGCACACTAAATAAAGGAAAAGGGTAGGGACTAAATGTTTTCTGCAGTATTTTTGCTGGTTTTCTCAGTCTAGTCACTGAAGACATTATAAAGATCATACAGATTCAAGAGCATATCAGAGCATTTATGTACCCCAAGGTGAGCCCCAGAATGAATACAATGCACTTCTTTTGCAAGTTTAAAGTTACAAATATCAGACGTTGACTTCTGGACCTTTTGCCACTAGACACAAGTGATCTTTGAGATGAACTGTTGCTACTCAGTACTTCAAAGGATGCTGGACAGTTCCTGAGAATCCTTGAACAAAGCCAGCCTCGTAATACCAACAAAAGTGCACCATATTCTCCAGTGTCTAGTGGACAAAACAACAAGATTTGACACATCTGTGTGAATCATGCGGATTGCCACGTGGCTTCCTGTCTATTTGTAACTTTGCCTCTAATTTTAAGTTTACTTTTCCCCCAGATTTTAATGTGAACCTACTGGCAAAGAAGAGAAGTGTACATTTCAACAATATTGACTTTTTTAGTGATCTCAGAACCTTCACACACACATAAAACATGTACACACACAAGCTCCACAATTCCTGCCACCCAGAAATCTCTCATAAGTATTTCTCTTAAAACCAAAGTAAATAGCAAGTTTGAAAAATAGTACCCTTTTACTACAAATGTACCCTTCTACTACAAATGTGACAAAAATGATCTTTGCAAATAGCATAACATACTCTCGTCTATGGCACTTAACACAAAAGTTTTCTGTATATCACAGAACGACATAACGCTATTTGTTCAAACACTATATTAGTGTCAAAATACCTCTTTGCCTAAAATTATCATACCAATGACTCAGAATTAAATATGTGCAGATTCATATCGTTTTCCATTTTGGAAAGAAAGCAAAAACATTCAAAGGAGCAATTTGGCTGACACACATGTGAATGAATATGTTCTTGTTTCCATGTAGTTATTTTTCAAATAAGTCTTCCATATTAGATGTAATAAACATATATAAGTGAGCTCTGAGATCTAAAAATTAGGCTGCCCTTTGCTCTCGGAAATCAGTGATGATAATGTGGGAATTATGCCACAGGAAGTTATCATTTCAGTGAGCAACTCTGGCTGTTGAATTCTGATCTAGTTGCAACCTGAGCTCAATAGCTTGGAAAATAGCAAACCAGTAATTGTGCGAATCCAATCAGGGAACAAAATCGCAGAATATTTCAGCAAGTAAGAAAATGGAGTTGTAAATATCAGCCTTGTTTATTTCCCATTACCACAGCTGGGGGCAAGAAAAGAAGACGGTTTAGAATAATAAAGTCAGGCAGGAATTATCACATACAATGAGGTTGAAAATTCTAGAGATATGATGAAAGAAAAACCCACAGTGGCTTCACGGAACATTGTTTGGGTATGGCTACCATGTCTCCATTTAAAAATCACATCTGGTTTAATTACTTTAGAGTGGTAACAGTACTAAACCTTCCCCCCACCTTTATTTTTTACCTAAGAGTAATTTACCAGAATATCTTTGTGAGCTAATAATATTTTAAAATGAAGGATATCTTTTTCATACTATATGTCTTGCTAATTTTTGCAGAAAAAATGGCTGAATTGTTATTAACAAACAACAACAGATAATCATCAGGGGAAGACTTTAATATCACTATACATGCATCTTGGAAAATATCTGTGCAACAAACTCAGTATCTGTGCACCATTCACCAAAGCTGACACAGGGGAGCTTGCATCAGCCAGTATGGGCTGCTAACTTCATCTAGAAGACAGCTGCCCGTGAGTGTAGCTCCTGTGATTACATAGCTTAAAGCCTTTCACTGTACACATGGGGCGTATAAACTCCATTTCTTCACAAATCATCTCTGAAAACCTGTGTCTCTTGGTAGCCCTCCCTTTTCTTATTTCTTCTACTGAAATGATTTCTGCATTTCCTTCATGAGTCTTACAGAACTGACATCCAATACTTGTTGCAAAACAAGCCTAACTTTCATCTTCCTACAAATAATGGCAATTAGGAGCCAGTTCTTAAGGTTCTCTAAAATCTTAGTCAGCCTGGCACCAGATGTTATTAATATTTTACTGAAAATAATGCAACAAGAATAGCAATAGAAAGAATAATAGGGTCACATACAGATGCCAGTGGGACATTAGGTGAAGAGAGTACACATCTATTTCAATAAAAAAAAAAAAAAAGATTAGCAAAAAAATCACACACCTACTTCATACATGCCAAGATTAAGACATCATCTCCTCATTGTAGAAAAGACCAGAAACTAGAGAAAAGAGTGAGAATGTCCAAGGGCTGGTTTGCTTATGGTTTGATTACAATCCTCTTATTCCAAAGAATATAAAGTGGCTACAAACTACATAGAATACAGTAGGTTAAATGAAATGTGAGTAAGAAGAAAGAGAATTAGACAAAGATACAGACATATCCATAACACAAAGCAGGAATCAGCCCAGGAGTCTTAGTTTGTTTGGGCTGCTATCGCAAAGTACCATGGGCGGAGAGGCTCATAAACAACACAAAATTTGTTTCTGAAAGTTCTGGAAGTCGGAGACCAGGGTGGCAGCGTGACCAGGGGCTGGTGCAAGCTCTCTTCCAGGCGCAGAGCTGACCCCTGGTTGTGTCTCTCATGGCAGGAGGGCAACGGAGTGATGGAGACTCTGAGAAGGGTGCCAATCCCATTCATGAAGGCTGTACCTTCCCAGAGGACCCACGGCCTGATACTATCTCATCAAGGCTTAGGGTTTCAACAAAGATACACCTCAGTCCATCAAATTCCACTCCTGCCTGCCTCCCCCACCTTGAATTCCTGTCTTTCTCAACGCTTTGCTCAGAACTCCCCTTCACTGACTATCCAAGCTCAGCACTCACCGTTTCTACCTTCCCCCAAACACCAGGACACAAATTCTTTGCCACTTTATAATCAGCATTGCCTTTTCTCCAGCGTCCAGTAACCCATTTCCTCATTTCTGTCTGAGACCTCAACAGAATCACCTGCAATGTCCATATTTTTACTAATGATCTTTTAAAGGTAACCTATGGTCCTTCTTATATTCACCCTAAAACTCTCCTAGCCTCCACATGCCATCCAGTTCCAAAGCCACTTCAACAGTTTTACTTATTGTCACAGCAGGATCCCGCTTCTCAGTAACAAAATTCATCCTGTTTGGCTAGGGCTGCTGTGACAGAATATTGTAGACCAAGTGGCTTAAAGGACAGACATTTATTTTCTCGCATTTCTGGAGGCTGACCATCCAAGGTCAAGGTGCTGTCCCAAACTGGCTTTCTTGCCTGCTTGGTGCCTTTTTATACTGTCTTTTCTCTGTGCACAAACCTCCCTGGGGTCCCCCCCATGTCCTCATCCCTTCTAAGCACACCTGCCAGACTGGATACAGGCCACACTAATGGCCTCATTTTAACTTAATTACCTTTTTAAAAATGTATTTATATATTTTATTGATATATCATAGTTGTACACATTTTGGGAGTACATGTGATATTTTATGTATATTATTTGTAAAGATCAAATCAGGGTAATTGGGATATCTCAAAATTTTTATTTTTTTTTCTCAAAAATTTATCTTTTTTTTTCTATTGGGAATGTTGCAATTCTTTTCTCTTCTTGTTATTTTGAAATATACAGTAAATTATTATTAACTATTATTTTCCTACCACACTATTGAATAATAGAACTTGTTCCTTCTGTCTAACTGTATTTTTGTACTCATTAACCAACTCATCCCTCACCTCCTTCCCTTCCCAATATCTGGCAACCACTATTCTACCCCCTACCTCCATGAGAGCCACATTTTAGCACCTATACATGAATGAGAATATTCAATAATTGTCTATCTGTGCCTGGCTTATTTCACTAAACATAATGCCTTTCATAATTTTGCAGCAAATGACAGGATTTCATTATTTTTTACAGCTGAGTATTATTCCATTGTGTGTATATACCCACATTTTCTTTATCCATTCATCCACTGATGAACATTTATTTTTTATTTTATTTTTTTTTTTGTATGTGGCTGGCACCTTAGCTCCTTGAGCCACAGGCGCCGAGCCTTTTTACAGTCTTTTAATAGGCACTTCCATGTTAAAGATTATTACGTTTTCTCGGAGTATTGACCCCTTTGTCATTATTTGATGTTAGTCTTTTTTTTTTTCTTTTTTTTTTTTTTACTTTATTTTATTTATTTATTTTTTTTATTATAGATAATTTAGTTGTTCCTATCTCTTTGCTATTATGCATAGTGCTGCAGAAAACATGGGGTATAGGTATCTCTTCAATATACTAATTTCCTTTCTTTTGGTTATACACCCAGCAGTGGGATTGCTGGATTTTTTGAGGAACCTTCATGCAGTCTTCCATAGAGGCTGTTCTACCTTATGTGGCCCACCAACAATGTATAAGCATTTTCCTTTCTCCACATCCTCCCAAACGTGGATTTTTTGTCTGTTTTTTTTTGTTGTTGTTTGTTTGTTTTGGTTTTTTTGGTTGATTTTGTTTGTTTGTTTTGATCTTTTTAGTAATAGCCTTTCTAAATGGGCTGGGGTGATTTGCATTTCCCTCATGCCTAGTGATGTCGAGCATTTTTCCATATACCCGTTGGGTATTTGCATGTCTTCTTTGAGAGATGCCTGCTCAGATTCTTTACTCATTTTTTTAAAATTAGATTATTTGGCTCTTTTGCTGTTGAGTTGATTGAGTTCTTTATCTATTCTGGTTACTGATCCTTGTCAGATAGACATTTGAAATCCTTCCTCTCCCTCTGCAGGCTGCCTCTTCCCTTTGCTGATCGATCTCCTTGCCCTGCAGAAGACTTTTAGCTTGGTGCTCATTTCCTTTCTCCATTTTCATTTTGGTTGCTTGTGCTTTTGAAGTCTTACTCAAAAAGTCTTTGCCTGCACTAATAATGTCTGTGGTGTTTACCTGATGTTTTCTTCTAGTCATTTTATAGTTTCAGGTTTTATACAATCTTTCATTGATTTTGAGTTGATTTTTTGTATATGGTAAAAAATGGGGATCTAGTTTCTTTTAGAAATTTTTTTAAATTAAAATTTTAGTCAAATTAATATGAGGGTACAATTTTTAGGTTACATTGTTCTTACTTCCAGGCTAAAATTCCATCTGTAGAAGAGCCCCTCACCCAGGGGGCGTGTTATACACCCTCAAATGTGCACATTAGTGAGATCCTGCCTCCTGCCCTCCCTCCTTCTGCCATATGTCCTCTTCCCTCACACTTCCCTCTACCCTGAACTGGAGTGTAATAGTGTTTTATTATTCTTAGGAAAATGTAATTGCTTATATATTGATTTCATATTAGTATGGAGTACATTGGATATTTATTATTTCATTCTTATAATACTTTACTAAGAAGAATATATTTCAGTTTCATCTAGGTAACTGTAAAAGATGTAAGGACTCCATCATTTTGTTTGTTTGTTTTGTTTTGTTGTTGTTGTTGTTGCTTTGCAGTTTCTGGCAGGGGCCAGGTTTGAACCCACCACCTCCGGCATAAGAGGCCAGCACCCTACTCCATTGAGCCACAGGTGCTGCCTAGTCTCCATCTTTTTTAATAGTTGAATAATATTCCATGGTATAATGTATACCACAGTTTGTTGATCCATTCATGGGTTGATGGGCACTTAGGTTGCTTCCATGACTTGGCAATTATGAATATTCTACTGCAAATGTCCTTGTGGTAAAATGATTTTTGTTCTTCTGGGTAGATACCTAGTAAGGGGATTGCAAGGTCAAATGGAATCTAACGTCTTTTAGATCTTTGAAGATTCTCCATACTTTGCTCCAAAAGGGCTGTAGTAGTTTGCAATCCCACCAGCAATGTAGAAGTGTTCCCTTCTCTCCACGTCCACGCGGGATCTAGTTTCAGTCTTCTGCATGTGGATATCCAGTTTTACAAGCATCATTTATTAAAGAGACTGACCCTTCCCCCAGCGCGTGTTCTTGGTGCCTTTGTCAAAAATGAGTTGGTTGTAAGTACATGGATTTCTATCTGGGTTCTCTAGGCTGTTTCATTGGTCTCTGTGTATGTTTCGACGCTGGTACAATGCTGTTTTGGTTGCTAAGGCAGGTAGGTAACATGATTCCTCCAACTTTTGGCTTTTTGTTCAGGATTTATTTGGCTATTCAGATTATTTTGATTCCTTACAAATTGTAGATTTTTTTTTTTCTATTTCTGTGGAGAATACCATTGGTACATGTATTTTGATAGAGATTGTATTGAATCTATACATCACTTTTGGCAACAGACATCTTAACAATATTACTTCTTCTGAAGCATGAGCATGGAATATCTTTCCATTCTTTCGAATCTTCTTCAATTTCTTTCAGCAGTATGTTATAGTATTTTTATGGAGATCTTTTACTTCTTTGGTTAAATTTATTCTTAGATTTTATTGATTTCTTTTTCAGATGGATTGCTGTTAGTATATAGAAACACTACTGATTTTTATATGTTGATTCTGTATCCTGAAACTTTACTAAATTTGTTTATCCATTTTAAGAGTTTTTTTGGTGGTGACTTTAAGTTTTTTTATGTATAAGATCATATCAAATGAGGATAATTTGACTTCTTCCTTTCTTGGTTGGATCCCTAATTCTTCTGGCTAGAACTTATAGTACTGTGATTAATAAAGGTGGTAAAAGTAAGCATCCTTGTCTTTTCCCAGATGTTAGAGGAAAGCCTTTTAATTTCTCCCCATAGATTAGCTGTGGGCTTGTCATATATGGCTTTTATCATGTTGAAGTATATCCCTATATACCTAATTTATTGAGGGTTTTTATCATAAAGGAATGTTGAATTTTTACTTTGGGGGGGGGGGGAACAGAGTCTTTCTCTGTCACCCAGGCTGGAATACAGTAGCATGATCATAGCTCACTGCAGCCTTCAACTTCTGGGCTCAAATGATCTTCCTGCCTCAGCCTCTGTGTAGTTGGGACTATAGGCATACACCATCACATCCAGATGATTATTTTTATAGTTTTTTCTTGAGGGGGAGGTCTCATCCTGTTGCTCAGGCTGGTCTCATACTTCTGGCCCTAAGTGATCCTCCTGACTCAGCCTCTCAAGGTGCTGGGATTATGGGCATGAGCCACCATACCTGGCTGGGAGTTTAATTTTATTGAATACCTTTTCAGCATCTACTGAAATAATCATACACTTTTTTATCCTTGATTTTGTTGATGTGACGTGTCACATTTATTAATTTGTGGTGTCGGTCAATCCTTGTTGTACCCCTGGGATGAGTTCTGTTTGGCCATGGGGAATGATCTTTTAAATATTGAATGAGGTTAATCATCTCTGAAAGGTTCTATCTTCAAATACAGTCACATACTGAGGTTCTGAGCATTAGGGTTTCAACATAAGAATTTTGGAGGAAACATAATCCAGCCCATAATATGAGACTTGGGGAAAAATTTGGTCTAAGTTTCTTGCCACTAAAATGAGTAGGAAAAGCTGATCAATTGCACAACTCATGTCTGTGAATCAAAAACAGAACAATTTCTGAGGAAAGCACAACCCTCCCTGATATTAACACTTGTCAGTCTTATGAATAAGAAATCTGCTGCTTCAGTGAACAGAAGATGAGAGCAAGTAGGTAATGTTACCATGGGTATTTGTTTGCAGAAAACTCTAAAATCATTGTGCTATCCGGGTGTGTTGAAGGAAACTGGAGAAAGAGAAAAATGGGATTTTAATTAGATACAGATATGCTAATGTTCAGCTAATGTCTTGAAAGAAGATATATGGGTTAGAGACCTGGAAGGGAGTGAGTCTCAGCACGAGTGGACAGTGGGACCTCTCCAGGGGAATAGGACTCTATTATTTATCACTTAGGTGACTCTGTGGGAGAGGGGCCAGATTTTAAATACAAGGGTATTTTAGGGATGGTGCTTGAGGTGCTGACTGAAGCAAGAGGTTCAGCTCAAAGCACCCAAGTAGGGGATTTCTGCTGATGAAGTATGCGCCATAGTTGAGATGATCTTTCAGGGCATGGAGGGCAAGAAAGTGTGGCCTGCAGCTGAAGGAATAGTCCTTTGAAGAAGTTAAGAAAAAGCACCCATTTTATTCTAGGGGAATGGTGCATGTGTTCATGTGTGTGTCAGTGAGAGAGAGAGATATTTGTTTGTGTGTGTGTGTGTGAAAGAGAGAGAGGGAGAAATGTTTGGGGGGGACGAGGAAGAGAGAGGAGAGAGGAGAGAGACTGGCTGGCTGGATACGGATTCATCCTTCAAATAACAGAGTAACAGAGTCTAGAATATTGGGTGGTGAATAATTGAGAAATTGATTAATATTTCAATAAAACTACAGAAATCTTAATAGCAATACATTGAGTTTAGCAATTTAGAGTGTAAAGCTCACTAGTTCATTAGAGTCTCACCAGAGATTTTTGGGATGACCAAGACTCAGAGGAGTTTTCAATAAGTGACTTACTCAAGATTATAAAGTTAATTGTGGGACGGGTCTCTGCTCACACTGTGTCTTCCAAGGCGACAGTCAGTGCTCACTCTTCTTGCCCAGTGACTGGTTCTGTAGAATGGGCTATTGGCTGTGTTCTGACTTGAACCACAGTGGCATGCTGGAGAGAGCGAGCTTTCCGTGTGGCTTTTGGAAGAGAACCATTTGTCTTGCCATCCATCCTCCCACCTCTCCCCACCCTCCACTTTCTACCCATGTACTTTTAGACTTGGTGGCAGCAGAATCTAATCCAGAGTGAGGGGAAGCTGGAGGATAACTGTCTGCTTCATCAAAATGACCATGCTGGGAAAAAAATGATTTTTTTTTTCCCCTGAAGACAAGCAAAAATAAGTAAGGGGAAGCTGATTCAACTGTCTGACAGTAAAGTAGAAATGAACAGCTCCACAGCTCTTTTAAATCCAGTGTTCTACTTTCAAATGCACACCTTCTCTCAGGGCCCAAAGCCCAGCCATGGTGTCCAAAGCCCAATGTCAAGCAGTAAAAAGACAGCACTGAAAGTACAGCGTTTTAAAAAATTATCGTTGGAATTTATTTATTCGAACCCACAATAATAATTATCTTGTGCTTTTGGAGAATTGAAAACAGGCAAACTTTTAAAATTATTACTTAATTTAACCAAGACTCAGATAAAGTCATTTCCATTTAAAAGATATGTAGAGATAAGGAGCAGTGAAATCATCCAGAATGTCAGACAAGGAGCAGAGATTAGATTAACTTTATGGCATTAGCCCCAGATTCTGCTAATCCTTTTATAGGGCTAGTCCTCATACATTCAATGAAGATTTAACAAACCAGAAATGAAACCAAGTATCTGAACAAGGAATGTGCCATCTTCAATTTGTCCATTCTTGCTCACATGAATAGATATTACTACACTAATTATGAATAGAATTCTAATGGCACTAAAAAAATTGGGAATGTGCAGCTCTATCTCTATTATAAGTCCTATTTTCCCTCACATTCTGCTACAAAATCATGGTTACATTACTGTAGTAAGTTAGGGAGCCCAAGACTATTCCCAATCTAGTTTTAGGAGTGTCTCACTTCTCCTGTATTTTCTTGCTGATTTGTCACCCCAGATCCCAAAAGGAAACTCACTCTGAGTTCTGGGAGGCCAACAACGGATGGTGAAGAATTCTGTCACTGGCAAGTAGGGAGGAAACCCTTATCGCCCTCGAGCCTGAAGCACAAGGGAGGGAGCAAGTCCAGGACTCCAGAGAAGTTGTGGCCATAGCTGTGACCTGTCTACATAGTTCAATCAGCCTTGGCAATAGGAAACAATCCACTTTCATGCTTAAATACACGCGTCTTTAAAATATGCACATGGCTGGGCATGGTGCTGCACACCTGTAATTGTAACACTTTGGGAGGCCAAGGTGGGAGGATCACCTGAAGCCAGAAGTTTGAGACCAGCCTATGCAGTTTGGTGGGAAATATTTTTAAAAATTAGCTGGGCAAGGTAGTGGGCCCTATAGACCCAGCTACTCAGGATTCTGAGTAGGAGGATCACTTGAGGCCAGAAGTTTAAGGTTGCTGTGAGCTATGATGACACCTCTTTACTCTCTCTCTAGTAACAGAGTGAGACCTTGTCTCCAAAAAACAAACAAACAAACAAACAAAAAGCACATAAGTCAGATGTGGAAAATACAAACAATAGAATCAAATGTTAGAGGATTTCCATTCTCAAAGACCTGAAAAATAAACGCAGGCACAAGTTTTAGTGGTGTGATTTCTAGCAGTTTTACTTTTGTTCATTTCCTTCAGTCCTGTGTTTCTTAACTCTGTTAAGTTAAAGCCAAAGATTTTCTCCCTTTGATATACCTAATAGTGTCCATCTTTTTTGATCAGTTGGGTTACACAAATGTGCACACTTTATTAACAGCATCAATCACCAGCACATCCACTTTTCTATTTTTAGATATATGAATGTAATTTTAAGTGTAAAATATAAAAAACATTCAAATAATTGAATAAATACTGCTATGCAAAGATAACAGTGCTGGAGAAACATAATTCTTGCTTAGTAGGTAATGTTACTACATAGAAATAGTCATTCCCCAGGCTTGGCACCCATAGCACAGTGGTTATGGTGCCAGCCACATACACCAAGTGTAGCAGGTTCGAACCCAGTCTGGGCCATCTAAACAACTGCAACAACAACTAGCCAGGCATTGCGGCGGGCACCTGTAGTCCCAGCTACTTGGAAGGCTGAGGCAAAAGAATCGTGTAAGCCAAGAGTTTGAGGTTGCTGTGAGCTGTGATGCCATAGCACTGCGACATAGTGAGACTCTGTCTCAAAAAAAAAAAAAAAAAAAGAAAGAAAGAAAGAAAGAAAGAAAGAAAGAAAGAAAGAAAGAAAGAAAGAAAGAAAAGAAAGAAGAAAAGAAATAGTCATTCCCTGAAGTCCAAAAGTCCAGAGTAAGCATATGGCCAATGTATGTTGATGAAAAGTAGCAATTGTACAAATGATGAACATGACAAAACTCAAGGATCGTTAAATGGTGTTTCTCAAGTTCACAGTAGACGAAAAGCTAAAAGTAACACTGGCAGCCAGATATTATGGGCTAAAAGAGACATGGTACAAAAATCAAACATAAAAAATAAAAAAACATATCAATCTAGGATTATTTTGTAGTGATTAATTCCCTTACAGAGCTGAACTATCCTTAAGGGCAGCTGTAATAATTAGTTTGTAAGAATAATTCTGTTGTATCAAAGTACCATTCACCTTTGTTCTTGCTAAGCCTAAAATAGGAAAGTTACGTTGAGGAAATTTCGATTCATTATCTTCTGTTCAAAATGCAAAAAAAAAAAAAAAATGTCTAAAACATTTTAGAAAGATCTCTGTTAAAAAATAATGAGACTGGTCACCTAAAAAGGTAAACTCCCTCTATAAAGAAAATTCACGTGAGCAGGAGAAGGAAAGAATTCTCACAACTGCTTACAACTGTTAGGCATACCTTTTG
Source organism: Loris lydekkerianus (assembly GCA_963574355.1). Lineage (NCBI taxonomy): Eukaryota > Metazoa > Chordata > Mammalia > Primates > Lorisidae > Loris > Loris lydekkerianus. The sequence goes on from CAUYPK010018441.1 coordinate 23,011, forward strand.
CATGAATCAGTTTCTTGTACCTGACATGTTCCAAAGGTAGAGCCTAACAAGGAAAGATTAGTTTGGGGCCACTCAGCCAGGATTATGAGAAAAGATTTTGCCCATATTTTTCCCACTTAATCTTCCAGTGACACTGAAACCGGCCATGGTGGGAACATTTGTCTACCTTATGAAAATTAACAAACACTACAGGCTCGCACCTCCCCACAACCAGGGACCCTGTTAAAAATTTACTAGCACATCCCTGATTGGGATTCTTGTGCATTTTTGCCTGATCTTAGCTCATCTGTTGATTCTTTTAGGAAAAATTTTGATTATGGAAAATTTATGTATATATTTTATATATTCATAATATATATAAATGTGTATATAACATTCAATATATATTATCTATACATACACGCACTTAGGTCTGACAATTAAGTTTGCAAACTCACCCTAGAATAACTGCTCCATGGCTCATTGTTGAATATCACTGGGGTCACCCTCTAAGGACTCCCCCTGGGAAGATGTGCACCGAGACCAGTGCCTAGTCCACCCCTCAAGGCAATTTTGTTGTGTGGCACAGCAAAACACACAACACTAATGACTAGCATTCTGCAAGACACGGCCACCCCACGACACGGGCACAGCTGTGAGGCACTGACACACCAAGACTATGAAACCTGCCAGAGTCTGTGCAGTATTGCAAATGCACCCACACGGCGGCAAGTTTGCGAACTTAATTGTCAGACCTCGTATGATGACAGCTCTGATGGTCATTCTGGAAAAAGAGTTCCAAAATTGCTGTGAAGCGTGGACTAGGCCCTGTCGTTGGTACATAGCTTCCCAAGGGGAAAGCTTTGAAGGTGACTGTGGTGAACGAGGTCTGTGGTACTTTTTTGAGGATGGTCTGACCTTGTGTATAGGCGTAGCATATATACAAAGTGTGTGTATATATACATATACGTGTGCCCCCTAAAATGTATACACATTTTAAGAGATGGAAATAAAATTGATTGTTCTCCAAAAGTGTATGAATTGCAGGTAAAATGGATGTGCTTGACATGCCTGGGTACCCTTGACCACTAATGGTATTTTCAATTTAACTGTGAAAAGTGATACATGAATAACATCACTAAAATGCTTTTACATTTTTTGTGCTCTCTCCAGACACACACACACACACATACACGCGCACGTGCACGCATGCACAAAAGTAGGCAGAGTAGTGTAATAAAGTTCCAGGTATCCATCCCCCAATTTTAATAATTATTAATTCATAAATTAATGTTATTTCATTTTAATCTCACCCACTTCACTCTTCTCCAAATTATTTCAAAACATACCTCAGATGTCCTATTATTTCATCTGTAAATATCTGTGAAAGACTTTTCATGACTGCATGCCGTTATCACTCTAAAACATAACAATAATTTTAAATTATGATCAAATATCCATTCAATGTTCAAATTTTCAAATGTCTCATATATTTAAAAAATAGTTTTAATCAGGAATTAAAAATAATGTCCACACATTGTGATTGGTTGATGTATCTTTTAAAAAGTCCCTTTTGTGCAGGTTCCCTCTCTAGTCTTTATTTTTTTAATCCCCCTTGCATTTTTTTTCTTTTGTTGTTGTTGAGCAAACCAGGCTGTTTGTCCTGTAGAGTTTTCCACACTCAGAATTTTGCTGATTGTATCTCTGGGGTTCTTCTGTCCTCTGTATTTGTTACAAATTGGTAGTTGGATCCAGAGACTTGAAACGATTCAGTTTAGATTTTGTAGCAAGTGGACTTCAGAAAGAGTGGTGTGTGCTTCCATCAGGAGGCATCAACTATCTAGTCTCTGTGATGTTAACAGAAATTGACACAGATTGCTTAGCTGTGTTAATTAACTAGAGACTGCAAAGTGAGTATTCTGATTCTCTGATTCCTTCTCCATTTAATAGCTGAAATACCCCTCTTACCAGGAAGCATGCCCTCATTTGGGGTACAGTGTGTTTAGGAAAGTCTGGGTTCCACCCAATGCTTGATTGTTCCCAGTGCCTTTTAAACTGCACAGGCCGTGACCCTTTCCATTTACTCGTTCAGATCACAGTTAACCAGGCTTATTTTGTTCCCATGAACCTTTTAGAAAATTTTAGCCACATAAAAGTTTCCCTTCTGTCTGTTGTTCTCTAAGATACTCACCACCTCTCCTTATTAGAAAAGCAGGCTCAATTTTGAAGTGTACCAAATGACATGTAAAAAAAGAATTGCTATGAGTTCAGTAAATTTCCTGAAGGCGAGTCGCTTATCTAAAACTTACAAAAATCACATCGTTAGAGAAGAATACCAAAAATCACTGAGAACAGAGAGGAGAAGTTCTAAATAGATTTGATCTCATTTGTAGTCATCACTATATTGAGCAGCAAATTTTAAACATAATAGAAAGCTAATACTTCAACTTAAATATCTAAAATATATTTGTTACTGGTAGGAATATATTAACAAAATCCATGATTGGCAGAAAACTTGAGAATATTTTTGTTTAAATTGGTATTCTAATTTCTACATAGGCTTCAGAAAACACTCATCTTTTTTGAGAACGAGCCATTGTTCACACTCCAATCCCTCCAACATTTTCCTTGTACCAGGCATCAACCTTGTACTGGGTGTTGACCAACATGACTGCTTGAGACCATTGTTCTGAATACTAATTCTCCTTCTATCTGTGGTCAGGAAATAATGTCCCTGAAGCCAAAATTCTTGGGCAGATTGCTCTAAGCAGCAACTTCAATTTCAAAGCTTGGTAATATTTCTATTACCTTATCAATTTGTTGTTTAAGTAAAAGGTACAGTTTGTGGTAGAGGCAATTTAATTACTATCATGAATATCCACCAAATAGCAAAGAGGCTATTTCTGCTGTTAGTCGTATCACATTTATCTTTTTGATGTTCTATGTTAACTTGTGTATATAAGCGTGCATTTTTTAAAAAAAAGTTTTTCCTTTAATCTCACCAATTTGCTTATTTTTAAAGAAACTGTAAGTGGTGTGAGACCTTTTAAGTTTACCGAGACCAGATGCCATTTATATAAACCTTTTAAAGATCCATAGTCCTCAGATGAATCCATCTTACGTGCTAAAAGGAAAGATATTTGGGCTTTGTACAGTCTTTTTTGACGCAGAATAAATGCTCAAGAAATATTTATTGATTGTATACAATTTAGAATCTTATCGATTTCTTGCTACAACATTGGAGGGACTAAGTGTCATAATAGACATTTGGTTTTCAAGCAAACAATTCCCTCAGTCTCTCTCTCCACCAACTCCTGACCACGCTTTCTTTTCCTCCATTCTGCCAATCTCAATTTCATCTTTCTTTCTTAATAAAAGATACACAGTTAGGAAGAAAAAGAAAAAAAAACAAAAAAAAACTAAATACGATTTGAGTCTTTCCCACCCCTTATGCTAGCTTGGTATTTTGTTAAACGTAGCTACTCTTCACTTTCAAGGGGTTTAGGCAAGAGCATTCAATCCACTTTCTATCAGGTAAAACTTGCCCACCCCCTAACCTTTAGGTCATTCCAATCATGTTATTTCTTCCTTAATGCTAGAAGTAATGGAGTAGGCAGGGAGTGAAAGTAGAAGTTAGACAGCTCCACTTGCCTGTCTTTTATTTGCTTGTCTCTAACTACCTTAAACTACTTCCTTCTCATTTTTATAACAATGGGACAGAATGGTCCCGTCTAAATGGTCTCAAAGCCAGCCAGACTTCTGTAACCTATTATTATGACCTTTCTCTCATCAGTAATTGTTCAGCAATTTGTGCCTAAAGAAGCCTTATGGCCTACAATGGCCACGTAGGATCTGGTGAAAGTCGTTAGGGGGCAGCTCTGGCAATTATCACATACCAAGATCTTGCAGATCACCCAAAAGTAAGAGGCTTAAAATACTTTAAAACGCTATGTATTTGAATGTTGACTTGGGGAACACGTTTTAATTTCATTTTAATGAGGGTCGGTTCATGTCCTCCCCGTTCCCACTCCCCATATCTACATGAAGTTGTCTTTTTGATAAGAAACCAAGGGAGGGGTTTTATGTATGTTTGGTTGAATTGAGAAACAGCCATTCAAAGATAACCAAAAGAAGAATGAGAAGAAAAGAAGGACGAGAAGAAGAGAGGAGAAGACGGAGGAGGAAGCAGTGACTTGGAAACACATGGATGTGTTCATCAGGTCATTTTACTTTATTTTATTTTATTTTATCTTATCTTATCTTATTTCATTTCATTTCATTTCATTTCATTTTTAAGGACCGAAAATAGTGGGTTTTTTTTTAATTTCAGATTAATATGAGGGTGCGTATGATTAGGTTGCATTGTTTATTTTTTTAAATTTCAGATTAATATGAGGGTGCGTATGATTACGTTGCATTGTTTGCCTTGCATGTCAGGTGATTTTAAGTCACATGCTCTTATTTGCCCAAGCTTGGTGACAATGAGGAGCATGCACCCCTGAGTAGCAGATATAGCAGTTACAAAAGAGACCTTGACAGGAAGATGATTTCTTCTTCATGTTCCCTGAGTGCCCCTTTATGTTGCTCTAGTCCCACATAATTCTTTTGTTTTAACTATAAATTTTATTTTATTTTATTATTAAATCATAGCTGTGTACATTAATGAGATCATGGGGTACCATACACTGGTTTTATAGACCATTTGACATATTTTCATCACACTGGTTAACATACCCTTCCTGGCATTTTCTTAGTTATTGTGTCAAGACATCTATATTCTACATTTACTAAGTTTCACATATACCCTTGTAAGATGCACCATAGGTGTAATCCCACCAATCACCCTCCCTCTGCCCAGCTTCCCCCTCCCTCCTCTCCAACTCCCCCTTCCCCATATCCTTAGGTTATAACTGGGTTATAGCTTTCATATGAAAGCCATAAATTAGTTTCATAGTAGGGCTGAGTACATTGGATACTTTTTCTTCCATTCTTGAGATTTTTTTTTTTGTGTGTGTGTGTGTGTGGTTTTTGGCCGGGGCTAGGTTTGCACCCGCCACCTCCGACATATGGGACCGGTGCCCTACTCCTTGAGTCACAGGTGCCGCCCCACTCTTGAGATATTTTACTAAGAAGAAT